>JALLAP010000293.1:0-15157 GCA_036939355.1 Thalassiosira profunda | reverse complement strand
CTTTGTCCTGGAACTCGCGCGCGAGGCGGAGCAGGTCGCCCATGGTTGTCGGCGGTGGTCGTCGGGGGTGCAATTGCCTCGGTTATTGGGGCCGGAGGGTGTGAGCGCCAGGGCTGGGCTCATCAACAGCAACGTGTTGTGCATGCACAAAACAAAACTGCTTTCCCCTTGCTTTTTTGTTGCAAAGAGCGGCCCTCCCGAACCGTTTAGCTACCGCTACGCAATCGTACGTCGTAAATCTCTACGATACCAAGCCTACGTAGGAATTCAAGGGCAGTTGTTTGGGGGCACACCCGTTTTAATAAGGAGGACTCCCAATTGGAAAATTCTGTCACAATGACCATTCAAGGTCATAGGTACGGTACTCATTTGTCCCGGTATTTTCTTTAGGATGGTATCTTTTGAGAAAGGCTGAGCACAAAGTTTCCCCAGCGCTCTTTCTGTTGTATCACTGAAGGACTCGATGCCGCCAAAATGTTGGGCATGTGGTTGTCTGTTGCCAAACACGATTGCTCCCGTCCCAGCCGGGGCACATCATTGATTGCTATCATAGAGAGAGGTAGCTGAGTATCGTAGCCGGATGGCCAACATAATCTGTTTGTCAAACTCTGCCTTAGTCTGCCTTCTGCGCTCTGCTCTGGAAACTCGTTCAGGAGGAGTAGGAGTTGTGTGGAGGTCCGTCCCTTTCCCTCCTTTTCTTCCTTTTCACTTCAGCCCATCCGTCATTTCTACCTCTTCCCTTCACATTCCTTTTTCGTTTTCGGTTATTACCAAAACAAAAAGGCCGTCCATGTGTGCGGCAAAAGGCGAAGGGGCGCATCATCACACACTGTTCTCCAAAGAATAACGCCCATTTGGGGTGTATGATCATCACACTGCTGATACCAAAAATTACGCCCTTTTGCGAAAAAAAGACAAAGGGGCGCATGATCTCACATTGCACTTTCGACTTGCACAACACTGATAAAAAATAACGCCCTTTGGCGCGCAAAAAAAAAACAAAGGGGCGCATGATCATCACACTGATCACTGATCTACACAAAAAATAACGCCTTTTGGCGACAGAAGCAAAAGGGTACGCAAAAGAATATCTCATAATCATAATTCTTCTTTTTGAGGAAAACACATACTCTCCTCCTCGCTGACCTCATTTTTGTGTCCACTTGTGTCACCGCAGCAGCGGGTTACGATACCTATCTCTACTCTCTTGTGCCGCCTCCTCTGCTATCACTATCACTATCATATGAATCATGACTCTTGCAAAGTCTGAGAATCCCAAGAGGTGTGGAGGTAAAACCAAAACTACGAGCACTATCAGTCACATGCGCATGAGCTGCATCAGGAGTGGCAGTGGCAGTGGTGGCGGGGTGTATTACAATGAAGACCGTTTCTCAAGCCAAAGATTCTATGCCCAGCAGATTCGTTTCAATATTCTGGCCAAAATCCCCAAAACCAAAACAAAAGAAGAAGGGAAGAAAGAGGAGACAGAGGTTCCTTCGGGTTCTGACGCTGCTCAACGTGAAGACAAAATGGGATAGGATATAACTGGAACTGATGAAACAAATCCACATGCGATATGTCTATTTCATTCTCAACAAAGAGACAGAGACAGGCTGTCTCCTCTCAAATTCCAAGGCAAGAAGTTAGACTTTGGCTGCTCTGACGAGACAAACAAGGACCATGTGCCAGTGCTCCGCTACTTTTCAGAGGCAGCCTGCCCCATCCCACATCATTGTCCGTCAGAGGCAGAATCTACTCAACACCTGCTGAGTCTTGGGTGCTAACTGACTGGGTTTTTGCTGTGTCTGCTTTCTTTGTTCCAGTTTCTGGTAAGAAATGAGGTCGAGTCAGGTCGAGTTGGTTGTTGCAAGGAACACAGGAACACAGCACTCTCAGCTCCTCCTGATGACCTCGTGCACATGCACCGTCTCCTCCTGTTCCTCGCGCTGCTCCTGGCGGCCCGCCCGCCTTCGGCCGGGGCCTTCTCCGTCCCCGCCGACGCGCCGGGGCGGCAGCGCGTCGTAATCATCGGCGCCGGCGTCGGTGGCCTCGCCACCGCCGCGCGCGTCGCCTCCCGCCTTCCCGGCGGCGCCGAGGTCGTCGTCCTCGAGAAGAACGGGCGGGACTTCGTGGGCGGGCGGTGCGGCGGCTTCGACGTGGATGTGGCGGGATATGGGACGTTTCGGCACGAGCGGGGCCCGTCGTTGCTGCTGTTGCGAGAGGAGTACGAGAGGCTGTTTGCGGATTGCAGCACGAGGGGAGGAAGTGGTGGGGATGGGGATGCGGCCAGCGCATATGGATTGGAGATGAAGCAGTGCATACCGGCATATCAAGTTGTGTTCGACGACGGGGACGCAGTGTCGGTGGGATATCCCCGGTCCAAATGCACCGGCGACTTCAGCTTGGAGGAGGTCAAACAAATGCAAATATCAGAGCAGGAATCGATTGCCAAGCTCAACTCCATCGAGCCGGACGGCTTTCGGAAGTGGCAGGAATACCTCGACACGTGCGCCGCCTACCTGGATTGTGGCCTCCCCAATTTCATCGAAGAGAGGCTGGACCTCCCGTCCTTCCCCGCATTTCTGGTCGAGGCGCTGCGGGAGGGAGGGAAGCGCTGGCCGCTGAAGCCGCATTCGAGCGTTTTGTCGTCGCTCTTCGAGTCGCCCAAGATGGTGGCGTTGGCTTCCTTCCAGGATTTGTACGTGGGTCTGGAGCCGTACAGCAACGAGGGGCAGATCGGGGGCGGGGTGCTGCGGAAGACGGCCCCGGCGGTCTTTGGGCTGTTGGCAGCGATTGAATTGCATCCGACCAATGCAAGAGCGGGGGTGTTTGCACCTGTGGGCGGATTCCGGCAGGTGGCCGAATCCATGCATCAGCTGTGCCTGGACAATGGCGTAAAGTTCCAGTTCGACACTTCCGTCATCAAGTTGGACGACGACGGAGTCCATTTCTTGAGAAAGAAGGATGCAGAAGGCGAGGGAGAGCAGGGATTCCTCCCGGCAGATCTGATCATTTGCAACGCCGACGTTCCATTTGCTACCGAGACCATTGCACAATCTTCAGCCTCGACCGATGCAAAATATCAGGAGACGTATGATTGGAACGGCAACTTTGACTACAGCAGCGGAGTGATTGCATTTCACTGGTCGATCTCGAAGAGCTTGGACGAACTCAATACGCACAATGTCTTCATGAGCGCCAACACCACATCCGATGCACTCGAGAGCTGGGCTGTTCTGAGAGGAGATGGCGGTGTTGATGACAGATCTTCTTCGATAGTGGGCCAGCCGTTCAACTTTTACGTGCACAGGCCGTCGCAAACCGACGAAACTGCGTGTCCAGCGGGCTGCGATTCGATCATGGTCCTCGTGCCGTGCTCCACATTGGCGAGGAACGAAGAGTTGGCATCCCTGCCCAGAGACGAGGCCATTGAGGCGTACAAGCAACAATTCGACGCGGACGTAATCGATGATGCGAGAGAAGCAGTGCTTCAGAGGCTCTCGGTACTGAAGGGGTTGGAGAATCTGCGAGAATCAATCTTGGATGAGATGGTAGATACCCCGGGAACCTACGCGGACTATTACAACGTCGCCGCCGGGGTGCCATTCGGTTTGAGCCACGGCCTGGGCCAACTATCGCTGACCCGCCCAGCAGCCGAGTGCAAATCTCAAAAGAACGTGCTATTTGTCGGAGCGAGCAGCCGGCCTGGAAACGGTGTTCCAGTGAGTGATTCTTGGATACGTGTTGCTGCTTTCGTCTTTTCCCATCCTGTACTGATACATTATTTCATCCTGCCAGCTGGTACTGCTTGGCAGCAAACAGGTCTCGGAGAAGGCAATCGACAAGCTGAACAATATAATTGAGCGGTGAATGATTCTATGATTGAACGCCGAGATACTACTGCCGGAGGATCGAACGGTAGGTGCAGCCCTTGACATCTTGATCATGAATACATCTCTATCTTTTACTTACATCGATCTATGAATCTATGTGCAAACATGAAGGCAACGCGGCTACACAGCAGCGAAATCGACCACGTCGAACTTGAATGGGCGCTGTCCGAGGTTCACGCAAATGGGGTAGTTGCTATCCACGCCGACGGTGGGGTACAGTCCCTTCTCAATGTCGTCCTTCTTGACCTTGTCGAATGCGTATCGCACGAGCTTGCCGTTAAGCGTGAAGAAGATTCTGCGGGTGTGGTACTCCAGCCCGCAGCCGACGGTATCGCCCGGGCCGAACGTGAGGGACGAGTCGGTCTGTGGAGCGGCCCGTCCGCGGTGGAAGAATCGCCCGTCGTCGCCGTGGTATCCGTAGGAGGCATCGTCCCAGCCGGGCAGATTCTCTTGGGTGCGGAATGGCTGTGTGGAGAGGCCAACGGCGACAATTCGATGGTGCTCGTTCTCGCCTCGAGTCTTCGAGGATGCCGAGACGCTTTCCGCCCGTCCGGCAATGTTGACTTCATAATAGGCGACCGTTCTTGGCGTCACGTCGATTATCAGATGTGGCTTGGCGCCTTTGATGGTCCTCGATTCGTGGAGGACGGTTGGAATGACGAAGGGTCGGAAGTTGTTGCAGGGCTTGGTACGAGGGCAGAGCTTTCCCAATCGTTGCATTAGCCCATGGCGGCGGTTCGTGCCAACAACACTACTCTCTCGAGGGACCATGTGCGGCAACAACGTCGACGTCTCATCATTCTCGGAAGACTCTGCATCTCCCCGCGTCTCCTCGAGGCTGCTCGAGAGCTCCTCCATATCCGCGTCGGATGTCACGGTTTCCGTTGTCGCTCTTCGGGACATTTTCCCTGCCTTCTTGGGGAATTCCCCGGCGGCTGCCGTGGAGGATGGCGCATCCATGCCGGAGGTGCCGGTGCTCGAAAGACGGGACAAACTCGATAGGAACTGAAACAATGGCGCATGGCGACGGCTCGGTGGGGGCGCAGGCTCGAGATTCTTCTTCCATCCGATCAACCTGGATGTCGGTGCGGAAGAGCTGGGCGAGGAGGCGTGGCACATGGCCGGAAACGGCTCGTCGGATCGGATGCAGTGATCTCCCACGCCCACAACCGGCCCGAAGAATTGAGCCTCCTGAACCCTCTTGGAGGCATCTCCAACGTCGCCCACTTGATATTGCAACGTGGCTGGATCGATGCTTCGTGGGTACCTCTGAGGAAGGAGGCTCGTGAGCAGTGGCAGGTTGACGTCTTCGCCGGAGGTGGGCTCGGATAAGCCCTGCACGGGGAGCTGATAATAATCAACGAACGATACTTCGATCGGGTCTTCTGCTTCCGACGTAGCATCGGCTCGATCGAAGGCGCGTTGGAAGACGCTCGGAAACGATGCTGCCATTCGGCGCGTCCAAAGGACGGTCTTGGCGCCCTGGCTTGCGACGAGCGTCGACCGGACGGCACGGCACGCCGATGCCAGGCTACGAACGTCTTGAACAGAGAGGTAGGACGCGATGGAGAGGAGAGTCTCTTCGGGGAGCGCCGCCAGGACGGGCCGCGGGACGTGCCGATCGTTCATGGTTTGCTGCTTGCTTGTTGCACAGTGAGATTCACGAGTTGTGTCTCCTCATCTTTACTCTCCGATGCGTTCGGTGTTTGCAAACACACCGCGGTGCGCACGGTTGCAATCGGCGTGCAAAACGGCGGTGCGTGCAGCTCGGCGTGGGCTGGGCGCTGGGCGCCGATTGTTCGGGTTCGGTTTTGATGAGACTTCACAGTCAGAAGCGCCGGCTGCCACGTTGATGATGCGACGTTCCTTTGTGCCATGATCCAAGAATGAAGCTGCTAAATGCGGGGCCTGCACTTATGGGTTCGTTCGATGGATGTCCAACACGTCAGGAAGGTATGTATTGTAGGCGGCCTTTGTCTGCCGTGCGTGAGCTGGAGATGGACACAAAGAATCTGAGAAGCACAGCGGAAGCAAAGCTGCGACATGAGAAGCTTTCCGCGATTCTTCCAAGAGCCAAGAGGCTAACTTAGTCAATAAAGTAGGAGTTCCTATGTACCCCACATAAAGTGTGACAAGACTTTAGAGGGTTGGCAAAAAAGACCTCTCTTCAGGCGGCACCGCGTCGCTTGTGTTGCCTGTGGAATCACTTTACCATTCGTTACAACCTGTGACAGCTACATACTTTGTCGATCAGCCCTGCCCAGATGGTTGGCATAAGTAGGCGACACGTGGTGGCAAATCAATCCAAATGGAGGGTCCGGGTGGATTGGGGACTGTTGAAAGGAGGACAGTCTTGACCTCGCTCTATCTCAGCATGTGCCACCTCGAGCAGTTGGCTCGCCCCACTTTCAGTATGTTAGAAGGATCCCTTTGCCAACGGAGTTACTGCAGTTTCTAATGGACTGCCAGAACAACCTGAGGAAAGACACGCTTCTCATCCTCTCCGATACTTCCAGAACTTCACGGCCCCGTCGTCCCCGCACGAGACCAAGCAGGTTCCGTCCCGGGGATGCCATCGCACGCAGTTCACGTCCCCGGCGTGGGCTTCCACTGCCATGGCCTCGATGGCGAATTTGGGCGTGTCCAAACCGCCGGACCCTTCGGCCGTCTCCTCCCGATAAATGTTGATGCCGTTGTCGCCCCCGCCCGATGCGATGCGGCCGTGTCCGGCGCGAGAGGGAGCGCAGTCCACGTCCAAGACGGCGTAGCCGGAGTGGGCATCGGGCAGCTTGCCCACGCAATTCCACAGTCCATCCGTAGAGCTCCGGTTGGCGGCCCGGGGAAACAATCGCCGTCGTTCCGCGGCAGTGTACATTCTCCAAATGGCCAAGGATCCGTCCTCCGATCCGCTGAACAGCCGCACGCCGGACGGAGCGAGGCCCAAGCACCACACCGTCGACGCATGTACTGGACCTTTGGAAACTGGTTCCTCTGCGGCATTTGGCATCGATTGCGGCACCGCGTCCGCCCCCAGCGTCGCCGCGCAGTACCAATCCCCGCTCTCCTCGGCCCACACCTTGACGGTGTTGTCGTAGCTCGCGCTGAACAGCACCTCCTCGCCCTCTCCCCACTGTCCGTGCGACGGCCCGAAGCAAATCGACTTGACGTCCCCGTCGTGGCCCTGCAACACCGCCAGGCACTCGAACTCTCCCTGGTCCTGCCCCCCTTCGCGCCGATTGGGATCGACGAAGATGGGATCGTTCGACGGGGTCTCGCTCCCCCCTATTGTTCCGGGGAGAAAGCACTCCCACACCCACACGGTCTTGTCGCGGCCGCAGCTCGCCAAGAGGCTCCCGGTGGCGTTCCACGCGAGGCACTTGACCTCGTTCTCGTGCCCCTCCAGTTGGGCGATCGGTTCGAAGTAGGGGTTGTCGCTTCCCTCGGCATTCTCGCCCTCGGCTGCGTAGTTATTTGCGTCGTCGGGATAGTGCTCCCAGATCAGCACCTTGCCATCAAACGATGCAGTAGCCAATATCGGCACGCCGAGTGTGCTGGACGTGGGCGCAAAAGCCACCGACCGGACCGTCCGCGTGTGCTCCTCCCGTATCGTCGCGATCAGCGCCCATTCCTCTCCTAAATTTTGTTCTCCCTCCTCCTCTATCGTTGCAATTGCAATTCCCGCATTTTCAGCTTTATTGGAGCGCTTGCCACTCTTCTTTCCGCCACTTATGCTGTTCAACGGAGGCGGGCGGTGCTCCCACACTTTGATGCACGTGTTGGGGTTGCCGAAGCACGCGGCGAGGTATTTGCCGTCGATGGAGAAGGATGCCGCCCACGCCGGTGATCCGGAGAGCGTGGCGGGCGAGAGCGTGGCGACCGGCTCGAGGGTCGACGAGGTGGGAGGAGGTGATTGGGGCGCCATCGTCCCATTCGTTCACCCACTTGTGGGCTTCGGGGTCGGCTGGAGCTGGAGTGAGGGGAGACGACGGCCGCCCCCGCCGCCCCGCCGCGGTGCGCGACCCCAAAGCCCCCTTTTAATTAACTCCCTCCAAATTTAGTATTAATTCCTAAGTTATGTTTGGGTCCTGCGGGCCCGCCCCCAATCTCACGCGGGGGGCGGGCGGCGCGGGGCCGGCGCGGGGCCGGCCGGGGCCGGCGCGGATTTGCTCCATTTAAGTTCAGCTGCGCGCGCCTGCATAGCAGCCTCAGCCGGCCGCACCCTGGAATACCGCCGCCCTCCCATCCACCACCCGATTGAAGAGACGATATTGATTCTCACGCGTCCACAGTAATCGGGGATTGCAGAAAAATGAGGCTCAAAATCGTCCGGGGCAGCGTGGAGTACGAGAACGGCGACAAATGGAAGGGGGAGTTCGTTGATGGCCAGCCCGGTGGTCAGGGGAAGCACACCTTTGCAGATGGCGACGTGTACGAAGGACGCCTGGTGGATGGGGCACCGAATGGCTCTGGCAAGATGAAGTACGCTGCTGGGGGGGAATTTAACTATTACAGGGGAGATTGGGAGAATGGCAAACTTCACGGCAATGGCACGCTGAAATGGATCGATGGAAGCATGTACGTCGGGGAGTTCCAGAGGCAAAACCTTCATGGCACTGGAAAAATGAGGTACAGCAATGGTGGCGTGTACGAGGGGCGGTGGGAAGATGGAAAGCCAAATGGCGTTGGCAAGATGGAGTACGCTGCTGGGAGGAAAGTTAAGTATTACGAGGGAGAGTGGGTGAACGGCAAGCAACATGGCTATGGCACGATGAAATGGGTCGATGGAAGCGTGCATGCCGGGGAGTGGCTGAATGGCAGACGGCACGGCAATGGTACGTGCACATATACCGATGGAAGAGTGTACACGGGGGCGTGGGCGAATGGCAAGAAGCACGGCAGTGGTATCATGACAGAGGCAAATGGCGACGAACTCAAGCAAGAGTACAACCACGGCCAGCTACTGTCCAGCAAGCGGGTCGCCACCCTCTCCAACGGCCCTCCTTCCCAGTGCCCCCGCATCGGCAATGCGGTCAACGACATGTTCTTGCTGAATGAGGATTACACAACCTGCGATATTTGTATGGAAAGGTTTTCCTTTGACAGGAACACTGAGTATGACAACGTCAAGAAGCGCCTACCCGTCCTCTCCAAAAGCTGCGATCACTGGTGTTGCCACGGATGTGTCCTGAAAGAGCAGACGAGACGTGCAGGTCTCGCCGAGGACGGGGCATCTCCGACGTGGATCCCCTGCATGAAGTGCAGGAGCGAGGATGCATTCTGTCCCAGCGAGCCGAGGTATGATCGGCGGCTCATTGATATGTTGAGCAGCTCCATTCCGGTGAGGGGTTGCTTCTACCGTTGTGGAAAGAGATGATTGAGATTGAACACAATGGGAAGACAAACTGGGGACGGACAGGGGATATGAACATATTGATAGGTAGCGAACGACATGTGTAGTAGTGATGAATTGAGTGCGTTCTCAGCTGGCCCCCTCTGGCCTTGGAGCCATCAAAATTATTTTATCTTGGGGAGGTATCCTACGACCGTAATGGTTGCAGTGCTCCTATCCCCAAACAAACAAAGCCTAGCACTCCAATTTGGACATGAGTCCATTTAGCTAGCGCGTTCCACCAGTGCCATAGCTCCCCGGAGAGCTCCATCCTCTACGCCACCATATTGACGAGCCATGAAGTTTGTACCATCTCGCAAATGTAGCCCCTTTAAAGAGGTCCATCGCTGAGCGTGGCCATGTCCGTGGGCCTCCGGTCCCTCGGAGCGTAATTGAGCTTCGTCCACTTGTTCCCGTCCGGGAACACAATCCCGCTGCCGTCCCACTTGCCCACCAAATCCGACGGGCCGCCCTTGACGGAAAAGTCGAGGGTGGCCTCGTCGTCCCCCTTCGTTTTGCCCGTAACCTTCCAAAGATCGGCCCGCGTCGGCCGGTCCTTGCATACCTTGGCGCCGCCCTTTCCGTCGTAGCCCGTCACCTCGACCACAGCATAGAGGGGGCGGGAGCCATCGGCGCGCATGGGCGCACCGACGACCTTCACCTGGCGCAAACATCCGGGGTGGTTCGGATCGTCGTAATCCCCCGTGAAGGGATTGGCCGGGCCGGTTTTGATGGCAGCCTTGGCGTTGGCCGGGGCGGGGGCGCCGGTGACGACGGCGGCCGCGGCGGCGCCTCCGAGGACGCCGAAGAAGTTGCGGCGGTCGGAGGCAAAGGCCTTTGGCTGGTTGGTGACGAGGGCGTCGGTGGAGGCCGCGGCCAACAGGGCGATGGTGCACGCGAGGCGGTTCATGTTGTGTTGATTGGGTTATCGGCGGCACTGCTCTTGCAATATTATGGAGGAGGAAGGATTGATTGCAACGCCGCCATCCAACACTTGTCGCTTGCGGCAACTCGAATGCTCTCGAATGACGAGGTGAGGAGAAATGACGCGGTGGCGTGCGTGTTGCTTGGTGCATGGCCTACGTACAACATTTGTACGTACGTAGATAACAATCCGGCGCGGACCGGATCCTCCGCCCTCGCTCTTCCGCCCAACCTCAACGCCCGCCTCCACGCCGCAGTCTTTTGCACTCCTGCCTCCCCAGCCAAGCTTCTGCTGGCCGGTTGCCATCGTCGCCCCAACCGGACGCTGGTCTCCTTGCTCCCGTGCACATATTGGCCGGTCTCCTATCCTGCGCATATTTTGCAACAGCCCAAATAATGGCCGGAGGCGCCGCAAGGGGCGGGCTCTCCGCCCTCCTCGCCCGCACCTCCCTCGACCCCGCCATGTACCCCGTCGCGACCAACGTCCTCGCCGCCCTCATCACCATCCTGTATGTCAAGGCGGTCATGGAATTTGGCACGTTCATCCGAATAAAATTCAACGTACCGGAATTGTCGCGAAAATTCGTGCACCTGGCCGCGTGCTCCTTTGTAGTCTTCTGGCCGCTGTTCGATCCGGGGCACTGGGGATGGCGGCTCAACGTGACGGTGCCGTGTGTCATGAGCCTCCGACTGATATACAAGGGGGCAATATTGAAAGATCCAGAGGACGAGGACGTCCGATCAATGTCCAGAACGTCGTCGCCGTCTGAGCTCCTCTACGGCCCGCTCCAGATGACGGGCATCATGTGCTACGTCGGCGTGACCAAATTCATGACGGACACGGGAATTATAATAATGGGCGCATTCGTGGGAGATTGGCTGGCGGCTCTAGTTGGATTGCAGTACGGAAAGCACAAATACCGCGTACCGTTGGGCGGGGAGAAATCAATTGAAGGGACAATCGGGTGCGTGCTGGGGACAATGGGCGGGATATGGCTCTACTCGTACATGTGCGGGCTGGAGTTCATCGGATGGCGGATGTTGGTGGTATATGGAGTGACCTCGGCAGTGGTCGAGGGATGTGCTCTGAACAATTACGACAATCTGCTGCTGGCTGTGGCGATGGAGATGTCGGCAAAACGATTACCCGGCTACGTTTTCAGATGAGTGCAATACTTGTGAGCACTGGTCCCCTTTGCATTGGCCGCAAAAAAATCTCTTTAAATCGCCTCAGTGGATTGCCAGTCCAGCCACGTGCGCGTTCAGCGCCGAGAGATAGTCTTCCAGAATGTTCTTTGTCGCGTCGCCATCTTTCAGCTTCTTCAACTCCTCCAGAATCCAGCCCTTGATCACGAGCGGCTGCGACGAATAGATACGATCCTCGTCCTTTCCCGTCGTGGCGAAGTGATACTCCAGACCGGTGCGGTTGAGGAACGTCAGATCGTGGTTCATCTGTTTGTATATGTCGGGGGAGAACGCGGGAGGAAGCGGGGACCTCGACGATTCGCTTTCCAACAACCAGGGATCGCTCGTGACGAAGAACTTCTTCAGTTTGATTGCAGGGTACCCGCGGCGTATCAACGACTGTGACGTAGCAACCCCATCAGCCAAACACAATGGTTGAAAATCAGGCTTTTGGGATGAAATGATACAGTACATCAAACCAAATCTCCCCCACTTACCTTCTGCGCTGCCTCGCTGTCCGGGTGGGAGCCAGCGTATTCGAACATGGCCGAGACGTCCCCCGCCCACGAGAGCACAATCTCGAAGTGTTGTATCAAATCGTTCACGTCGCGGAACGAGCCCCTGTTTTCCTCGAAAAAGCGCATGAACCTGAATGTTTCGCACATCGACAGCGACCGGAGGTAGGATTGGATGTGCCGCGTGAAGTCCGAGGGATCGGCCGTCCACACGAGTCCGCACACCCCGCCGCAGGCGTCGTCCCACAATTCGGGCACCGGTCTCGTGAGGAGGAAGCTGTCGTTGAGCAGCATGACCCGTGCATTCGATTGCTCCAGATTGGGCAACATCTGATACAGAGCCGCCATCCACTTGGAGGCGTCGACGAGCACGGCATCGTTGCGAACAAAGAGGACGTCGTCGATCCGACACTCGCTCGGGAGGGCGTGCCTCCACTTGTCGACCATCATGTGCACACTGAGGGCCGAGGAATGTTCGTCCGCCGAGAACACAGCCACGGATTTCAGCGGCTTGGCATCGCCGCGACTTTCACGTTGGGACAATAGGCATATGTTGTGCTCCACTATACGAAGTCGGAGATCTCCCTCGGGGCCGTGCCGAAGGTGGGACGCCACAATTATTATGTTTGCCTCCGATGGTGCAGGTGCACCGTTGTTGCAATTGTGCCGCTGCAGCAGCCTCGTCATGGCGCCCTGCCGCCACCAGTAATAAATTGCAACACACAACGCGGCCGCTAGAATGGCAACGGCGCCGATGGCGATCCATTTCCGCAGCCTCGTTGGGATGCGACGCCGCCCGGATTTTGCAGGCTCGGTCGGCGGCTCCTCCCACAGAGGTATCTTCGGTGTCATGCCCTTTTTGCCCGCAGCCCGTCGCCGCGCCACCACCATGGCCGCCCTCCGCTTCCCGCCGCCGCATAGGTCGGGCCCCTTTATGCACTGCTGACCTCGGCTCGCTCCTCGCTCCGTCCGAGAGGTCTATCGCGCGGCGGCCTTGCCAGCGCCAGGTCTGTCCGCCTCTGTCCTACCTTCCCCCCAGCCGACTACGACAAATCGGACAGTCCCCCCGGATCCATTCGTTGTCGCGTCGGTGGTCGCCAGAGCTGATGCTGGCTGCACTCCTCGGCGGCCATCGACGCCCCTTGCATGGAGAGAGGAAGCGCCGCGCCGACTAAGGGTATCCGCCGCGGCCGCTGTCAGTTTGTACCTAGCACATGATATGAAAGTGCGAGGACGACATCCAAAACGGTGCACGTGAAAGAATGAGCCCCTCCGGAGGTGACACAAGAATGAGCAACGGTGCACGCGGCAGGAAGCGGCCGCTGCCCGGCGCACACCCCGTGACGGAGCCCTCGGGCGTCCGGAGGCGCAGCTGCGGCGTGCTCAGCGCCTTCCTGATGCTGGGCGAGTCATACTCCGACTCCGCCCTCACACCACTTTTCACCTCGCCTCTGAGACAATTGCAACCGAGACATCGATCTTCCCCTCACCGGGCATCGCATCAATATCATCCTCTGGAGAGAATAAAAAGAGCGCACAGGCCGCAAATTGCAACTCTCCGCGCCTCCTCTTCGTCGTCGGAAGACTTTCCCCAGCAAGATTTCTCAGACCCCGAGGAGTTTGAAGACGAGTGGGGATCCAGCTCTGTTCAATTTGACAGGGGCGCCTACGCCCAATTGGGTGCGGGTGGGAGGCGGGGGATGGGCATAAATACTGACGGGGAGGAGTGGGAGGGCTATTCGGAGATGGATGCTGGGTTGGGCGATGATGGGGATGGTGTTGCCGCCCTTGACGCTGCAAGTAGCCCGAGCGCGGATGGCGACTCGGGCAACCGCTCAGAGGATCGATCCCGCCAGGGCCTTCGGCGAGGACCCTACGATCCAACGAATCTTTCACGAAAGCGTGCAGACGTTGGGGAGGTAGTATCAGGAAAGGCTCGACTTTGGGCGAGCGACGACAAGTCTCGGCTGGCGAACGATGCCGATGACAGCGCGCGGGTAACGTACAATCCAAACGAGGAGCGGGCAGTTCACCTGGAGGAGGAGCCCACCGTCGGCGATTTCAGGAGCCAATTTGCATCTCCCAATGCCCCAAACGAAGAAACACCATCCAACGAATCCTCAGACACGCAGCAACCGAAGTCGAAATGGCGGCGCATAGCGACAGAGGAAATACAGCAGATCAAATCGACAATCTCCATTGTCGACGCGATCGAATCCTACAATCTCGGCGACTTTACCCGCACCTCCTCCCATGGCGCCAAGGCCTGCTGCCCGTTCCACGACGACAACAACCCCTCTATGAGCATCGACGACGACCGAGGACTCTACAAGTGTTTTGCGTGCGGAGCCGGCGGGGACGTGTTCAACTTCGTCCGCGAGTACGACTATCTGGACAAGGGGAGGGGAGAGGAGAAGATGGGCTACATGACCGCGGTGGAATACGCCGCGCGGGAGTTCGGGGACGACGGCCTCGTGACGGATTGGAACTTCGCCAGCGGCGGGGGCGGCACCTTCGACGGGCTGAGCGAGGAGACGATCGAAAAGATTAGAGAGCGGGAGAGGAAAAAGGAGCGGATAAAGAAAGCCAACACCGCCGCCGCGGCGTTCTACACGCGGTGCCTCGTGACGCTCCCCACGGCCGGAAAAGCCAGGGCCCACCTCCGCTCCAGGAGCATATCGCCCGGCTCGATACGATCTTTCGCCCTGGGGTACGCTCCAGATTGCTACTACGGCGACGAGGCGGAAGCATCTACAGAGGGAAAGTGGCGAAAGTGGGGCGAGGGGTCGCTGGTGGAATACCTGGCCGAGGAAGGGTTCACCCCGGACGAGATTGTGGAGGCTGGGCTTGCAGTTCAGACAAAGAGAAAGAATCAGCAAGCAAATGCGAACCGAAGGAGCCAAGGAGCCGATTCTGCAAAAGGGAAAGACGACGAGACGACGGGCGACGAAGGCGACGAAGATCTCGACTACTTAGGTCTGATGGACAGGTTTCGCAGTCGGCTGATTGTGCCCATCATGGACGAGACCGGGAGAAACGTGATTGCGCTGGGCGGCAGGCACCTCGAGCCAATCGGCAACGATGACGATGCCGTGGAGGAGAATGAGAAGGGATCAGCCTCGTTCGCGCCCGCCAAGTACATCAACAGCCCCGATTCCCTCGCGTTCACCAAGAAGAACGTCCTTTTCAATCGACACGGGGCCAAGCTCGCGATGGAAGAAGATGATTCGGAGAACGATGAAACGAGTGCG
>JALLAP010000292.1:0-20261 GCA_036939355.1 Thalassiosira profunda | reverse complement strand
TCAGCTCCAGGGAATCGTGCGCGTCCACCGCCAGCACGGCGTCGTGGTGTCCCTCGAGCGTCTGCCTAATCTTGCGGCTTTGCAGATCGTAAATGTACACCTTTCCATCTTCCGATCCGCTCACCACACTTTGGAGCTTAGGGTTTGCTGTGAAGAACGACGCGAAGGCGCAGAATTTGGAGTTGGCGTGGCCGGCGTAAGTTTTGGAGCACTTCCCCCCGCGCGGCTGTGGCCGGTTGCCTCGATGATGCCCGCCAAACGTACCATGGTCGCGCCCTCCCGACACGTCGTAAAGCCTTAGCTTGCTGTCCAACGTGCCGCACAGGACGAATTTGCCATTGGGGCTGAACCTCACGCTCCCCACCGGCGGATTTCCTTCTGCATATACGGTCTTGAGACACTCCCCCGTGGCGGTGTCCCAAATGCGCACCAGTCCGTCGTAGGAGCCGCTGACGATGCACGTTCCATCGCGGTTGAAATCCACGCCCGTGACAGGATTCGAGTGAGCGGGGAGAGTGGCAACGCAGTCCCCACACCGGATATCCCACAGCTTGACAGTCTCGTCAAAAGACTATCCCANCGGGGAGAGTGGCAACGCAGTCCCCACACCGGATATCCCACAGCTTGACAGTCTCGTCAAAAGACTATCCCAATCGAACTGTTAGCGTCGTCAGGCACATTGCAAATCAATAACACGTGCGATGCCAACTCACCCCGGACACGAGTAAATTGGACTGCGGGCTGAACCGGCACGAGAAGACGAAGTTGGTGTGCCCTTTGAACTCCACAAAGGCGTCCCCCGTCTCCGCGCTCCACAGGCGGAGCGTCTTGTCGTCGCTCGCCGTGGCGAGGTAATCCCCTGTGGGCGACCAGGCCACGTCGTTGATGCCGCGGCTGTGCCCGAACAAATTCAGCTTGGCCTCGAGGCGTTTTGGCTGCGGATGGGCGTCAACATCCTTCTTCTTTGCATCGGCAATTTCCGTCAGATTTTTGGTAATGTCCCACAGTTTGGCGCTGCCGTCGGCCGAGGCGGAGGCGCAGAGGGCGGACGGTGAATTGTTGGAACGGGCCGAGGGAGCGAACGCGAGGGAGGACACGGCGCGCTTGTGTTCCCCGTAGATGGGGAGGGCCTCGAACGGTGGGGGGCCGGGGTTTGGGGCGTCCACATCAGCATCGATGGTATCTTTTGTGTTTTCGGCCCGAGCTCTCTTGCGGCTGGGCTCGCCATCGCCCGATGTAGACTCAGAGGGTCCACCCGATGGGGAGTCGCCCCCCACAGCGCCTCCCTCAGCTGCTGGTGACGCCGTCATGGTGGAGCACCTGCCCCTGAGCTGCAACTGGAAAGGTGAAAGTGTGCTGAAGCTGAAGTGAAAGTGACATGAAAAATGATTGTTAGTAAAATCTATTACTACGAATGAGACAAACAACTTTGCTCTTTGTGAAGCGTCCAACTTTCACTTTCTTCTTGGCAGACTTGAAAAAAATCCGAGCATCGATTTTTGAGAAGCCGCACGCAAGCCGCCGGTGGCGCGGCCGGCAGTACAATACATCAACCAAGACCATCGGCAAGTCGGCAAGGGCAACCCAAGACCATCATCCAACCCGTGAGTAGGATCGGGTGGGCTGTGCTGGGTTGCTGGTGCGGTGGGCGGGCGGCATTCGTCGCTGGCTGTCGTGGACTGAAGGTATCTTGCTTTTTTTCATTCTTTCAATGGCTTCGGCGCTCACATCTTGTACTCCCCCATAATATCTCGAGCAGCCCGCTAGATCATGACCGTCACTGCCGAGCCCGAGATTGTCGTCAGCGGCAACGCCCCCGCGCCCGGCGTGGTCGTCACGTCAGCTGTTGCTCAACCCGTCGCCTTTGATGTTGAGAAGCAGCAACAACCGGCGGCGTCCGCCGCCCCCACCTATGCGAGCGCCGCCCCGGCCCTGATTGACACCGAAGCGGGCAAAGGAATGGGCATTGCTTTGTTCGTCGTCATTCTCGTCGGGCTCGTCTTTCTTTGGATCTTCCCCCTCATCTCCTTTATTTGCATCATAACCGCGATCGTCCTGTCGAGTATCCTGACTTGCAGCTGTTGCTGCGCGGCGGACTACAACCTCCAGCCCCACGTGAAAAAGTTTGCCGTGGCGACGCTCGTGTCGCTGGTGCTGATCTTCATCATTCAGGTCATTTACTTGATTGCGTTGTTCGCNTGCCGTGGCGACGCTCGTGTCGCTGGTGCTGATCTTCATCATTCAGGTCATTTACTTGATTGCGTTGTTCGCCGCAGGGGAGACATCCGTTTCAGGCACGGTCTCTGTTGACACAGCAGGCCCAGCCCTCGGTGAGTATTGGAGCATCACGTTTTCCATTGAAGTGCACATTTGCTCAACACATTATTTCCGTCTTCACTTTTCAACCGCCAGTTATCGTCGCAGTGCTTAGCCTCGTCCTGAATTTCGTCGCTCTGATCTTCTCCGCGCTCTTCACGTGGGGACGCAAGTGCTGTGCTCCTCGCACTTGAGCTTGAAAGGTATCTTTTGGGAATGATTGATGTGGTTGAAAAAAATGTGGGAAGTCAGAAGTGAAGCTGATGTTTGGCCATCAGACTGATCAGTGTACTAGCATCCTAATGAAATGATATCTATCTGTATCGACTGCCGCCTCTCGCTAGCTCACATTGATCCAACACCGTTGGGAAATGGGGCAAGCGTCAGCGTCGACAGGGCAAGCAACACCAAATAACTGTTCACCCGGACGTCACCCACGCCCGTCACCTCGTCAACGCAAGGTATATCTGGCAGCCGCTGTGTCATGACAACGAGAGCGCCCCAAAATATTATGATACCAGAAGTACCGCTGAAGCTGAAGAAAGCCAGAGCCAGCAGCGACAAGAAGGATACCAGAGATGCCATTCGTCTGCCCCAAGCCGCCATGAATGCCCGTCCGCCATCCAACCGCCCGATCGGCAACAGATTAACAGCTGACATCACAGTTCCCGCAAGTCCAACGAAGAATATTGGGTGCACCGGTATTGGCTGCGAGAGTGGCACCAACATCATTTTGGGAGCCACGACGCTCACTATCGATCCTATCAAAAAGGAGGACTTCATCAAGGCGGCAGGTACAACCGGAAACGTTGCTAGGGATCGGGCACCCAGCGTGAGGTTCAATCCAGAAATGAGCAGTGCCAGAGATACCATCATAGCTATGCCGGGACCGCTTATTGCCAAGTCAAAGAGTGCCGATCTCGACGAAGGAAACGACCGCAGCGGTGTGATCGATCCGAAGGAGCCCACTTGCAACGATGGCAAAGGAACCGGCGATCCCAGCTTAATCTTGTGCTTCTTTGCGGCAACAACGTGCCCTATTTCGTGCAGCGCCGAGATCGCCAGGACGCCAAAGAAGATTGGCAAGCAGAGCGGGACCGGAGTCACATCGTTTTCTTTGACCACAGCGTTGAAGAATGTCGGGTTCAGTGCAAAGGTACTCAGGGCGTACGCGAACGTCGTGCACACGGTCAGAAGACTCGAGAAGGCCGCGAGCGACTTGGTGCCCACGCCGCGCTCCGATTCCTGCTCCGGCTCGACCTCGCTGGCGAGGGCGACGATGACCGGAGGCGGGCCCTCCTCCTCGGTGTCTCTCCAGTCGCCCATTCTGGTGCCGTAAGAACCGCTGGTGTCAAACGACGGACGCCACTCGTTGTCGTCGACGAGGAAAAGGCGTATCCGATCTTTCAGTTCCACGTGCTTCTCCAGTCCGGTCTGCAAATCCTCAAACACTGCAGTGAAATTGTCACCAGGACTCTGCTCTTCGTCGTCCTCCGCTTCTTCCGACGATCTGATACTCGCAGGCTTACGAGGAAGCCTACCGCGGTAAACAGCCGCCACGTCGGTGCTGTCCCACGAGGTGCAAACGAAGTCGGAATCCGCCAACAGATCCGTCTTTATCATCTTCCAGTGCTTCAATTCCACGTCAACGGGACTGGTGGCGGCAAAGGCGGCCAGCTGCGATGGCATCCACGGCGGCGTTTCGATGAGGCGTTCCATCAGCTTCTCCTCCTTGCTGCGCTTGTTGCCTTTGTCGTCGTTGCTCCCACTACCGCCGATGGAGCCTCTAACATACCCGTCGATGGAATCGTCTCCCTTTGGCCCGGAGCCGCTGTTGGCCAAGTTGTCCACACGACGGCGGAACAGCGCATCCCGATTTTGTCGCAGGTCCGACGCCCGCACTCGCAACTTGGACGCCAGCTCGGACATCTTTGCATTCTCCGACTCTGTGAACGCACTCTCCTCGCCAAGTATCTGGACTGCTTGGAGCACGCGATCGAGCAAGCCCGATATCCGGTCGGTCTCCTCTCTCTTCCTCTCGATTGAATTGTTGTCGTAATCCCCCAGCACAAAGCCTCCGCTGCTGTCCCCCAGAGACGCATCCTTCGACAAATAGCCTTCGGGCCCCATCATCATTGCCGTCTCTCTCTCGTGCAGACGTTCGACAATTGCCAGCAATTTCTTCTCCGAGACCAGATTGCTCTCTTGGAGGCGCAGCGCCAGCGTTTGCGACGTGGGTATCACATTGTCGACGGCTCTTCCCCCCACCTCGGCCTTCGATATTGTGTCCGATGCCACCGAGGCAGTAGTAGCCCCGATCAGCGTGTCGATCCACCCGTCGGCCGCCTCCTTGGCGGTATCTTTCTTTTGTTGCGTGGCGCTTCGCAGTTTCTGCTCCGCCGCCACGGCTTCCAGCCGAAGCGCCTTGGCCTTCTCGATGAGGCTTTGGGCCTTTTCGGCCGCGCTGCCGTCGCCGCTGGGTTGGCTGATGGTCGATTCGGAGGGCGATGCGAACCGTGTGTGCAAGTTGTGCTGACGTCTGGATATGGAGCCATTGCTAGCATCGAGGGCTGGACATATCCTCTGAGAGGAACCGAAGCTCGACGACGCGGCGGCTGAATTGCAATTATGACATCCTTGTCTAGCTGGAGAAATGAAGGCGGAATGGACAGGGCTGATCCTCATGACACGAGGATTCGAGTTGAAGTTGGAGCTGATGGCGTTGGTGCCGATGCGTCGAGAGGGGGCAGCGTGAGAGGCCAGGACTGGCGACGACCCCAATGCCAACGCTCCCGCGAGCAGAGTGCATGTCGCGGCGGCCGTCATGGTTGGGCGCGGTGACCAGGGCGAGCGGCAACGAGGGCTAGAGAGCAGCGTTGTCGTGAGCGGCTGACGGCTGAAGACGGCTATGTAGCTGACACCTCATTTATTTGGGGGGCGATTGCCCGCTGCCCGCTGAGGAGGGAGCCGCTCGAACCGAAATCGAAAGAGAGGAGCGGCTGGTCCACCGCTGCCCCTCCCTGCCGCCACGCCACGCCACCGCTCGCCTAGGGTGGCCATAAAAGGCTCGGGCGTCCCTTCCCTACCCCTGTGCAACGGCATCGGCCCGCTGGGGCGCTGCTTTCTCTTTATGCAGGTAGCAGACAACTAACACGGCGTCAGGTGACACGAGACGTGCACCAAGCTGCACCAAGACATACAAACCAGCAGCCGCCAAGCTCAGGAGGGCCCAGCTAGGCATATATTTGCCGTGGAAAATGGACAGCAGGCCTCAACAGAACCAGCAAAAAATGATCGCCTCCTCCCCACCGGTGCCGATACCAACTTCGGCGCCCATTGCAATCAACAGTAGCGGCCACGGCGGCAATGCCATTCCACGCAACCACTCGCCCTGGTCGGACACGTCCGACGAAGAGGGCGGAATCGGATCGGCGTTGCGCAATTCCGATACGGTGGGGGAACTGCAGGTGGGCTCCCTGCCGATGCACCTGCGGCGACCGCACGCGCAAAATAACAGAGGCGCGGGCGTGGGCGGACTGCATCGCGGACTGCCCAACAACAACTCGGGCTTCGCGGGGCCCATGTCCCTGCCTCCCCCGCGGGCGCCCTTTCTGACCTCGCGACAACGGCCCGAGGACAAACTGGCCAGCATGCCCGAAATAATATTGCCGGAGAGCGCGGCGTCGGCCACCCCGCAGTCAATGCCGGTGCACTATGGTTCGCTGCGGGATTCCAATTTCGCGCGGTTTCACGACCAGCGGCGGGGGATGCAAGTGCAGAGTGTCGCAAACAATGCATCTTTGCAAGGGGGTGGTATTGGAGCCCGTGTTGTTGCCAACAACAATGCACCAAGTGCCGGCATCGGTGCGGGAAACAGTGGAAGCAATGGGATGTCCTCCGGCCATTCCTCCGATGGTGGACTCATCGGATCGCTCGTGGACGATGGCGTGGACAACCTGGCAGACAGTTGTGCAGGAATCAGATTGGACGAGGGGAAATCCGGGGGAGATGGAAGAAAAGCAAGCACCGAAGCAGAGGAACCTCTGAGTAGATCGCTGACGGCCTTGGACATTTTGACGCGCATGCGGGAGCAACCGCAAATGGCTGCCAACAACACCGCGGGGATGGAGTCACTTGATAATTTCAGCTTGGGGTCTCCGGCCAACAATGGTGCACAAGGGCAACAGCAGATGAGTTCCAGTTTCAGTGAAAGTCGTAGACGTTCTTCGGGCGGGGAATTGTCGAGGGATGGCAACGACGAACAGACCGACGCGGACCCCTGCTTTGACCTGGAAATGTGAGCAGTGAAGTGTTCTATTGAATGAAGAGAGAGAGAGAGAGAGAGAGAGTACATTTGTGGAGCAGGCTGTTAGAACACTAGATCAGGAATACGCCAATGGAAATATGAATTGTTTAGAGGAGAGCCAATGCCATTAAAGCCACACGGCTACCAACCCTACGCCCACAAGAACTTGTCAAAGAACTTCTTTCCCATCTCCACTCCCAGAAACAGCGCCGCGTTCGCCGGGAACGCCCTCGCAATCGTCGGGATCAATCCGGTGTACAGCGCCAGCGGCCCCCGCTCCTTCGCGATACGGATCAGTTCGGGAAAGTAGCTGCCCACCACACGAGAGTCCCAGCTGGCCTGCACGTTTGTTTTGGGCACGTCGAAGGGCATGGCCGCCGCCCATCCAAGCATCCCGGCGAATCCACCGCTGAAGCAATTGTTGTGTTGAATTGGTTTCTCGTCAGGTCTATCGTTGAAATGCGTAGAAGCATTGCAAGTATGGCAACTATGACTCACCTCAAAAAGTAGTTCAGCTCTTCTGGCATCGAGGGAACGAACGTTCGGAAGAGATAGCAGTTCAACTCGTACGTTCCGAAGAAGAAGGCGTAGAAGGGCGCGTCTCTCATTATTTGGGCATCGAATCCAATGAACAGCGACTGCAGGACGTGTTGTCGTATTACAATGAGTAAAAACGGAGTGGTGAATGGCAATCAGTCTGCACATCTGTGATCTTACCCGAAGGCCCTGTCTCTTGATCATCTTCTTGTACACATCGGCTGAGGAAGCTTCTGCGTTCCCGATGACTACCTGCGTTTTTGCCTTCACCACCTCGCTCGGAAGCAATACCGTCGCCGAACAGCATCCTGTGATCGCGCCCTGAGGAGTTGTGCACATGATATGAATCGACACATTGCAATTGCAACAAACTGACAATCGGCGTCAAACGAACGCACCATCAAAAACGGCTTCAGCAAATCCGGCCGCTTCGTCGGATCCGTCTTGGCCTCGTCCGGAAACGCCCGCTTCAGCGCCTCGTTCACCCCGAACGCCATTGCGTTCTCGGCCACCATCCCCATCGCTGTCGGTACCGCCCCCTTCCACAGCGCCGCCGCCCCCTCATTTTTTATGATGGAGGTGCTGGTGAAGCCGACCGACGGGAAGGCCGAGGGATTCGTCTGCATGCGCACTTTGACGGTGTCGAAGGGCTGGCCGGTGTAGCAGCACGCGACGCTGCCGATGGACGCGCTGAAGATGTCACGGGTGACGTCGCGGCGATTCAGGACGGATTGCTCGGCCATGGTTGTTGAGTATCGATTGCAGACTTCAGTTCACTCGAATGAATGGATTGTGGGAGAGTGAATAAAGAGGAGGTGACGCAGGGTGACGCGCGGGCGGGGGTTCATCGATCGTCTGTTCACTCAATGAATGGATTGTGGGAGAGTGCCGAGAGGTGCCGCTGGCGGGGGCGTTCACCGTCATCGGTGGGCGGAGTGATGAATGGTCAGCGTTTGTTGCAATTTCAGAAGCTTCGCAGTGTACTAATTCGTCCGTACATTTCACGTGCACCTTCGCAAGCAAGGTGCGCCCGCCGACTTGCTCCTCTGCCCTCCGCGCGCTCGTCGTGTCGCCGCCGCCTCCGCCGCGGGGTGCTCCTCCCCTGCCTCAGCACTCTCGTAGCGGTAAGATGCCCGCCGTCAACGCACAATCGAGTCGGTACTGCTACATAGACATCGATATTGATAATCACCGGAGCAATCTGGCGTTGGTGAGTTGCATTTGCAAAAATGCATACACATCAGCTCTCCTCCACCAGCAGCATGCTCACGCGTTCCCCTTAGACTGCAGCATTCGTGGATGCAACAGATTCACGATATGGCTTTTGCTCGAAGGATCTGCGCAAGTTGGGTGGGTCCGAACTGTCGCGTCTGCATGAGTTGATGTCGAGTGATCATGGTGAGCCGTTGATGTCTATACATGCACTGAATCAATCTCCTTCGTCTTGCTTACACATCAGATGTGATGTTATCAAGAATGGGGCTGCAAAATACCGCCTGGCCTAGAAACGGCTGTGACTGGTTTCCCGCCCCACGGAAGCCGCGTCGTCTTCAGACTGTATTGGGACGTCGCTCCGCGCGCTAGCATGCGCAAACTTTGCCTCGCTATGCACCAACGGAGGCAACTCGCTGGATATCACTGGCAGCAGCAAGAAACCCAAACCAGCACCCATCGGTGAAAGTGGCAAAGAGCTGACGTACAGAAACTCCGCAATCCACCGGGTAGTCAAAGGATTCATTGTCCAGGGCGGCGACATAATCTTTGGCAACGGAGCGGGCGGGGAATCGGTATACAATGGGAAGAAGTTCAAAGATGAGCGTGCGGGACTTGCACTTAAGCACGATCGGGCCGGCATACTACTTATCGATGGGCAACAGTGGCAAGAACTCGAATACGTCTCAGTTCTTTGTGACTCTGGACAAGGCTCCGCAGTGCGATGGAAGGCACGTGATGTTTGGGGAATGCCTTTCCGGGATGGAGGTGATCCGAGCAATAGAGGAGTTTGCGGGCGATGGTGGCGCGCCCTCCGTGCCTATTACCATCACAGATTGCGGCGCCTACACTCCATTGCACACGCCGGGCGCCGGCTTTTGGTACGACAGGCCCGACGCGGAATCGTTACTGGAATCACTCCAGAGTTTATGATACGACCGCGTGTTGGGATATTGGCGCCGACCGGGCAGGTGGGCGAGAGGTTCAAGAAGGCGTTGGGAGAGCATGCATCTACTCTTTTGATAGCAACAGATGCAGAAGGTAGAGATGAAGAGATTGTCCGTTTAGTGATGGAACCATTGGAGAGGTTTGCTCTGGATGTGGTGGTCGCGGCCCCAGTTTGTGCAAAGCTATTGGGTGCAATGGATG
Source organism: Thalassiosira profunda (assembly GCA_036939355.1). Classification (NCBI taxonomy): domain Eukaryota; phylum Bacillariophyta; class Thalassiosirophyceae; order Thalassiosirales; family Thalassiosiraceae; genus Thalassiosira; species Thalassiosira profunda. The sequence goes on along the minus strand of JALLAP010000292.1, from coordinate 10,741 downwards.
TCCCTGCTTCGTGGAATGAAGCAGCGAAGAAGCTGGGCAAAGCAGCCCCAAACAAAGAGGAAGTGTTCATAGAGGCTAAGCCCGTTGAGGTGCTCTCTCAAATCGTCAACGAGTCCTGGCTAGGGAAAAAAGAAGGCTGGCTGCTGAGCGCGTCCTTCGTGCAGGGATAACGCTTCGTAGAGATTTGTTGCAAGTTCTACAGTTGACTGTTGCTCCCGATTATCACACTCGTGGCCCAGCCTCATACCGGCCTGTACGCTGCGCCATTCTCCATCGCGTAAAGCATGTGCCCATCACCAATTCCCAAATCCCGAAGCGACCTAATTTCTACGTCCGAAATAGCGGCGTTCCGAAAGTAAAAAGTGACCCTGCTGCAGCCTGATTTGCGATACTTCATGTACTCGGCCTTGAGCGTCGCGAATGAATCTGTGTTGCTGAGCTTCCAGGTTTTGTGCCTGGTGCCCTTGTTTTGGTTGCGATTCGTCTGGAAACTTATCATTGCCGGAGGTGCAACTGGCCTCGCAGCAGCTCCTCTGCCTGCCCAAGAGAGCATCGATCCGAACGTGCCCGAGGGTGGTGGCTGCTGGGCACCGCCATCTGGTATCTTCACGTCGATAATTTCGCCCCCCTCCAAGTCGAGACCCTCCGGGGTCATTGTCGGCTGCAGCACCTCTCCGTCAAAGATGAACTTGCACGTCGCCAGGCTCACGTTGCGCTTCTGTGCAAACTGCGCCATTGCAGATTGGAACGTTCCCTTCGAGGGAACGGAGAGCGTGTCCACTTCGTTGGCCTTGCCATTGACGCGGAACTTGACCTTGACCGGCTTGCCGAGATCTCTCTGCTTCGCCTGAGGAGAGCGGGTCAGAGGTCGCACGTTGGATACTCTCCCCGCTCGTTGCTTCACCACGGCGTCAATGAGGTCCTCGTCCTCCATATCATAGAACGCCGGCGTTTTGGACATGTTCAAGGCCAGTCCGTCGAACTTGGCCACGGCAATCTCCAAGCTGCCGTCCCGCGCCGTGAACTCGTCCGCCAAATGCTGCAGCGGCTGGTCCGTCTTGATCTTAATGTTGGTTTTCGAGTCCTTTTTCGTCGCCGGGTGCGGGTATCGCAGCGTCAGACGGATGGTGGGGCCGGTGTAGCTCGGAAGGGCAGCAACCTTTTGCGCACCCACGTCGTCCGAATCAAGATCCACGTCAATTGCCTCCACTGACTTTGCTCTCATCGCTGGCAAATTGAGATCGGTCTCCTGCACCTCAGCCTCCTTCGCCTCGTAGTCCTGCGCCGCCCGCAGCTGCTCCCGCATCTTCTTGGCCTCCTCGAGGGCCTTGTTCGATGCCGCCCTGACGGACGGATCGTGATGCGCCTCCTTTTCCGGCGGGGCCTTGCTCGTTGCAGCAGGTTTCTCCTTCCGAGGCGAGAATCGAATTTCCGGGATGGGAGGGAGGTCCTCGTCGTCCGAGGCTACCAGCGATTCGTCTACGGACGATCTCTTCGAGGCCGATTTCCGGGGGGGACTGCGCTTCGTGTCCGGCTTCTTCGCGGCCGGCTTCTTCGCCGGGCTCGCCGCCCCCCATTTGGGATTCCTCCTCCCCTGTGTCCCCACGAACTCGCAGCTGTCACTGCTGTCCGAATCCGAATCCGCATACGACTTCTTCCCCTTGGCTGCGGCCCTCCCCTTCGCAGCGGGCTTCTTCTTCTCCCCCTCTCTCTCGCTGTCGGACTCGCTCCCCTCCTCCTCGGAGCTGGAGCCTCCCCCGTACTTCTTCCCCTGAAGCTTTCTCCGCTTCGCTGCCAGCTCCTTCCTCCGGTTCTTTCCGAGGTCGAAGCTCATGTCGCTATCAGATGAGTCGGACGAGTCCGAATCGGATGTATTGCTCTTAGCCTTCTTCCGCTTGCTGTTGCTGCTGTGGGGCATGAAGACATCGTCGCTATCGTCGCTGTCACTGTCGTCTTCGGTGTCGTTGCCGTGGTTGTTATTGATCCTCCCCAAGGCTTTGCGCCCTTTTCCCTTGCCACTGGAAACAGCACCGTCGTCCGCCTCGTAGTCATCATCACTCGACTCGGCCTTCTTCTTGGCGCTGCTCTTTCTAGACGTGCGCTGCACCGGCAGCCCCGCGCTCGAATCGTTGTCGCTATCTAGGAGGTCCACCGCGCTCCCCCCGCTCCTCCCGCTGCTGCTCTGTTTATTGCTGCTGCCACTTTTCCTCTTCCCACTCGACCTGCTCCATCTCTTTCTCGCCCCACTCGAAGCCACAGCGTCATTTCCCCCCTCCTCGTCGCTGCTCTCAACTTCACTCTGGTCGAAATCGTCCGTCTCGTACTCGTCTGACGAGCCCGTGTGGGTGGGAGGCCAGGTGTCCGGCCCCATGCCCCGCTTTGGGGCGCCCTTGGTCCCAAACATATGGTCCACGTCGATTTGTTGGACAGGAGGGGGTGCACGTACGAGATGTGCACTCGCTGAATTTATTATTACCACTTGCGACTGACAGATCGACACCAGGCGAGCTCGGCGATTGACGGCGGCTGCAGGACGGTGGACGGGCGGGCTGGCGGCGAGGGGGTGGTGGCGGTGCAGGAGGGGGAGGAGCCGCCGGGTCCCCGTGCGCCAAATAAATGAAAGGCGGCGTGATTTTTTTACTGTGACTGGTTAGTGGTGTGATCTATCACGTGATTTTTTCTCCCCCGCCCCGTTCCTAGCGTTCCTCGCCCCCGCCGCCGCCTCGGCCTCCAACCCACCCCACGCACCCGCCATGCCGCCTCTCTCTGCATCGTCGCTGCTGGCGGCGGCCGCCACCCTCGTCTCCGCCGGGCGGGGCGTCGAGGGATTTTCCTCGCTCTCGCACTCTCGCACAACTGCTCTGCGTGGGTGCACCTTCACCTCGCAGACGCGGTTGCAGCAGCAGATATCGGCAAACGACAATTACTACGGGGGCTTTGATAGCTCCTTTATAGTCCGAGAATTCAGTTTGTATGAACAACTCGAGGATATCGTTCAGCTGGCGTCCAAACCTTTGCCTGAAAGACCCGACGGCATAGTGGCTGTGGCGAAATTCACCAGTGCGGAAAACAAAGATTGCCGGGCAACCGAGGCGTCCTACGAACGATTGGCGCGCGACAACCCCGCAACGATCTTCCTACGATGCTTCAAGGAGATGGAGGGGGCGGACAGCCTGTTCCAGCGCGCCCAGGCGGAGACGTTGCCGTGCTTCGATATATTCTACAAAGGAAATCGGGTGGCAAGAGTGGAAGGACCGCGGTACAACGAACTCGAGACGATATTGGGCCAATATCAGATACTGAACTCGAACCTTGATCTGTTCAGTGAGGAAGCCACCGCATCGCGGCCGCAGGCGTCGCCGTGGGGGCAAGGGGGTTCGAGCGCGGACATGTCGGCCACTCCGCGAACTACGGCGGCGTTTATCCCCGGTTATGATTGGAACCAGAAGGGAGGCTTCTTCGACGAGTTGGCAAACGACTTTCAGAAGAACAGCCCGTTCGACAATTCGTTCGAGGAGAGCTACGAGGACGACTGGATGCCGAAGATAGATTAGATATGAACGTTACCCGAGGGGGTCCCCAGAACCCACAGTCTTATCGTTGACCACCCTAGGAATCGGTGGATGAATGTGGTCAGTGGTCACAAAATTCCAGCGCACTCGAAATTCCGGCATTTCTCTGCCCACTGCCGCNTGGATGAATGTGGTCAGTGGTCACAAAATTCCAGCGCACTCGAAATTCCGGCATTTCTCTGCCCACTGCCGCGGCGTCATGCCTTTGTACCGCACATCGAGCGATTTCCTCGCCCCTCTCGCGAGCAAAAGGCGGCACACATCAATCCGCCCGTGCTCCGCAGCGATGCACAGGCAGCACTGGCCAGTGCCGTCTTTCGCATTTGCGTCCATTCCATTGTCGAGGAAGAAGGATACCACGTTGGCCGCCCCCTGCTCGCACGCCCGGTGCAAGGGCAGCTGCCCGAAATGCGGATCGGGTCGGTTCATGTCGGCTCCGTGCTCGATCAGGAGCTTGACAATTGCCAAATTGTTCTGCAATGTGGATGCGGCAGCGACTTCAAGAGCGGAAAAACCAAACCCTCCCGTCTTCGTTACGAGGTCCGGGCGCCTCTTCAATATCTTCCGAACTTTGGCCAGAGACCCCGCTTTGATTGTGTCGAACAATTCTCCCACTTCATCCTCTAGATGCGTTTCCGATACGGATGTGCCAGTGACCGACCCCATCATTGTGGCAAAAAATCTAGCGAGATCCTCCGGACTGGGCTCAGATGCGTTGTTGTTCTGCTGCCTCCGGCGTTCGGACTTCTTTTTCTCTTCCTCTAGAGTACCGCCGACCAAGATTGGCCTGTTTCTCAACTCGGGGGCGATAAGCGGCTCGTCTCTCGTGATCATATGTCGATCATTGCTCGCCATGGATTCCACCGATTCCGAGAACGCCCGAAGCACTTCTGCGTATTGCTTCTTTGAAACATATCCCTCCACGTAACCTTCCTTCACCCTATCAAGCGACGTCTCGTTGCCCTGCTTTGCAGCGATGCTCCAATGACGGTTCGCAAGGACGCGGTCTCCGGAATTCGCCGCGATCACCCCCAGATTGTACCTGCTCATGATGTTTCCATGGATCGCCGCAAGGGCGTGATGGTACTTTGCCTTGGGCATATCGTTGGGTAGGAAGCCGTATCCTCCATCATAGGCATCTCCGATGACCATGTGAGACTCCATCCAGCCCATTTTTGCGGCCCTGAACCACATCTCGAGTGCCTTTTCCGGGCTAACAGGCCAGTATGAGCTTCCTTCCTTGTGATGCATGCCAACCAAGTGGACCGCCTGGGCATCCCCCGCTTCAATTCTATCCTCGATCCTTTTCATGACGGCATCCCTTCCCTTGGCAGCTTCAGCCCGACAGAATGGGCAGAGGGTGGCGACGCTTCCGGAGCGTACCATTCCGAAGATGCAGGCCTGGCGAGCGAATGAGAGACTGCCAAGACGAAGAGGACGAACAGCAGGGGCAAACACACAGCGCACTCATACCTGGCAAATGGTCTTTCCGCAGCACGGCTGGTACATCATCTCCGCCGTCGTGAGCGGCAGCGGCAACAGGCAAACCGCTGAGCAAAGATTGTAAGTTATGACCAGTGTGGACATAAAAAATACCAAAGAATACACAGCGACTCACCGCAATCCTCGGTCGGCGGGGGCTGCCGAAAGAGCGCCTCCTCATCGATCGCCCCGACGGGCTCGTCATTTCTAATGAGCGCTCTCTTTTTCTTGGGCCACGTCCGTTCCCAATCCCCGCCGTCATTGCCCTCGTGCACCACAGCGGCGGTGTCCTCTTTCGGCGGTGACGGTTCGCGGCCAACCTGAATGCAGCCCTTGCACCTCCGAATCTGCTTGGCCTGCCATTGCTTCTTGGAGTAGGCCTCCTTCGGCAGCTCGGCTAGGCAGGCGGAGCACGGCTTCATCTTGTGCTTGTAGCTTGTGTTGGGGGTGCAAAATGTGCTCTTGTGAGAAAACTCACGACAAAGAGGGAATCGTCTGACCGCCGCCTGCACCAACCAATCCAGCTCCTCCCAGCGCCCCGCCCTCTCCCCATAGCACGCACCACCCCCGGCTACCTGAGCTCCCCGCCGTGGCCTCCTACGACGGCTCAACACTGCGCCAGTGGTCGGTGCCCCTGGCTCTCTTCTTTACCCGCGGTATCCCAAGATACCCACAGATACCCCACCTACCTGAGCCCAACGTGCTGCGCCGACTTGCGCCGGCCACACAGCACCGTCCTCTATCCTTGCCTCTTTGTTGCAATTGGGTGTTTACGCGCACCGGCAGCATTCTCTGCTCAGACATCCACCATGGCGGACACCGACTCCACCACCGAGGAGGAGCCTATTGCAATTGCAAGACGTGATGTGCACAAAAAGAAAAAGAAGAGAAAGCATAAAAAGAGGAAGCATCGTGATGCCAACGAGAGTCCCGAGAAAGCTGACGACGATGCCATAGAATCAAATGGGAAGCGCGAGAAGAAGAGCAAAAAGAAGAAGAAGCAGAAGAAACACAAGAAGAGAAAGCTATCCGCTGATATGGACGATGACAATCAGCAATCCCCAACGGAGATGGACGAGAAGGTTGTCTCGTCGTCGGCCATCGAGTTTTATCCCGAGGACCTGAAAGATTTGCAGGCGAAGAAGAATCGGGAGATGGAGCACGTCACGGGGATTGTGAAACCGAAGCGCAAGGCATCGAGCGATGCAACAAAGAAGAGAGACCTTTCGGAAACGAATGGCTTGCAAACATCGGATGCGGATGGGGATCCTGCCCCAAAACCAAAGGCCCATCCCGACAACATCACACTCCTCCTCTTTTACCAATATGTGGAGCCGCCGTGGGACGACGAGCAATTCCAAACGGCTTTTCGGTATGTGAACGATCGGGGCAATCATCACGGCATCACCGGTCGCATGAGAGTGTCCCGCGAGGGATTGAATTGCACGCTCACCGGCTCGCACGATGGCATACGCGGATGGTGCGCCGACATGCGCAAATTCGATGGGGGGAGAGGCAAAGTTGACCCATCGACGGGCGAGAAAGTGACGGAGTTTGCCAACACGGAATTCAAGCTGACAGACGATCTGCCGCCCAAGCAGAGGTTTCCCAAACTGCACGCGTTTGAGGTGGTGGAGCTAGTGAATTATGGTCTTGCGGGAAGTCGAGCACCTGAGATTGCCAAGCATGGGGGTACGCATCTCGAACCGACGGCCTATCACCAAAAGATGTGCGAGAAGGACACTGTGATAATCGACGTGCGGAATCACTACGAGGCGAACATTGGACGGTTCGATCCACCGGAGGGCGGTGCGAAGATGATCGATCCAATGATGAGGAAAAGCACCGAATTTCCGGTGTGGCTCGACAAGAAGGAGACGAAGGAGATGCTGCGCGGAAAGCAGGTTTTGATGTACTGCACCGGAGGCGTGAGATGCGAGCGGGCGAGCGCGTTGTTGAAGCAGAAGATAGAACGAGAGGAGGATACAAAGGAACTGGGCATCAAGGGGGTGTATCAGTTGCAAGGGGGCGTTGACAAGTACTTCAAGGAATTTCCCGCGGGCGGCCTATGGAAGGGAAAGAACTACGTATTCGACAAACGATTTTCGCATGCGCCGGCGGCAGTGGAGGCCGCAGACCGAACAAAGAAGGTCCTGGGCGACGACAGGGCGTCTAAGCCAGCATTCGGAGAGGTGGATGGCATCCCTGCCGGGGCAGCAGAGGAGAAAATGGGCAAGTGCGAGGCTTGCCTAAAGCCCTGGGACATGTACCGTGGCAAGCGGCGCTGCCCCACCTGTGGCGTGCCCAGCCTCATCTGTCGTGATTGCTTCGAGGCTGACAAATCTGGAGCAAAGAAGCTTGGCCGAGAGGTGCGATGCGACCTCTGCGTGGCGGAGGATGTTCGAAACAAACGCCAGCTGCGCGAGCGGGAGGAAAAGGAGATGAAGGAATACGAGCAAAAGCTGCGACAGACGCTGGACGAGGAGTACGAGCCACCGGTCCAACGGAAGCACGCCATCACGCGCAAGCCCAAGCCAAATCCGGAGCGGATCACTCGGTTGTTTTTGAAGAATATGTGCGCAAAGCAGATGGACGAGGCGGCGCTGATCGAGACGCTGAGCCCGGCGAGGGTGACGCACATCCAATGGCTGACGGACCGAAAGACGGGCAAATTTTATGGATCAGCTTTCATAGAAGTGAAAACGGCGGAAGACGCAGGGTCCGTGATGGCTCTGAATGGCTCGTTTGTGTTGGGACGGAGGCTCAAAGTGAAGTATCAGAAGGCGGATGCAAAAGACGCGTGGCCCCTTCCCAACACTGAGGTGTCGAGCGCTTGAGTTGACCGGCCAAAGGTAGAGTCAATCGATGTTATTACTTCTTAACAAGGCATGCTTCCTTTGCTCACAAATCTATCTCCGGGCAGTCAGACACCCACCTCCTTCTGGGGGGACCGTTTCCATAACAGCTCCCTATTGTGATACAAAAAGGCTCTGCTCAAGGTCCACCAAACTCATCCTCTGATTCGGGCAAAGGCAGCTCCGTAGCTGCCTTTACGTCCAAGGTCGATGGAGTGGGCGGGCGGTCCTCAAGGGAAAGCTGGCTTGCTCCCTCGGCAATGGCGGATTCGTCGCCAGATGGGAGCTCACAGTGCTCCTCCGATACGAACGAGACGGAAAGCCCGCCATCGCCTGTGAGCTTCTTCAGCACGTGCAAGAGAGGCACGTTGACGCTCATGCCACCCAAGCCTGACTTCGCTGAGATTTCAAACGACCGACACCGGTTCTTGCGTTCGAACATCGCGCTCATCTTCTTTCGCTTCTTTTTGTCGTCGGCCTTGTTGGCGATGACGATCACGAGGGCGTCGTTTCCGCAAACGCGGGTGAAGTCCTTGTGCAGGCCGCCGAGGGCCCTGTACGAGGCTGCGATGACAATTGTGTGAGACGAAGAGGGTGAGCTTTAGCACCCATCATAAACTCGGGACCAGGGTTCAATGAAACTTACACACAGCTGTGACGTCGTACATCAAGAGCGCAGCATCAGAGTTGATGTAGTAACCATCGCGAAGGATCCCGTGCTTCTCTGTGCCGGCGCAGTCCCAGAGCTCAAGGTGGATTGGACGACCTCTGTTCGTCGAAAAGATCAGGGAAGTCACATCGGCTCCGTGCGTGGGCTGATACGACTGCTGAAACAATCCCGTCTTGAGCTTTTGGACGAAGGCGCTCTTGCCGACGCCAGCTCCGCCGATGAGACAAATCTTGTACGTCTTGAGGCCGAAGAAGGACGTCGCAATTTGAAGGAGGATGTCCGTGGATTGAAGTTGCTCGACCCTGGAATAGGCGGCGAGCTTCTGGGCGAAGAGCTCGCGAGACTTGGGGTCTTCGTGCGCTTTGGGGCTCATCAGCAACTCGAGGAGCTCCTTGCGCTTGCTCGAGGCATCGGCTGTCGACTCCGCGTTTGCGTCAGCTGACTTCGCTTGGGGTGGACTCCGGACAGTAGCGTTCGATGGGAAGCGAAAGCTAGAAAGCTGCGACTCGCTCGACGTTGAGGATGGAGAGCCGTTGGCACTGGGAGAGGGGGTCTTGGCCCTGGCGCCCCGAGTATTGGCTGAGGGCGGCATGGTTGAGGAGGGCCCTTCAGGAGGAGAATGGCGTGGAAGGAAGAGGGAGGAAGGTGAGAAAAAAATCAGTCGCGAACGCAAAACGTGTTGACATGATGCATCTCGACAACCTCTTCCGCGCAATTGCTGCTGAGCCACATTGCTCGCTGAGAAATGGATACGATAGTAAGAAGAGTGTCTCTGGATTGATACGTCCATCTCTTCTATCGTTTACGGCCAAACTGCGCCGGACCCGGAGGAGGGTCCTTCAGCATCCCCTCCACGTCGACTCTGACCCCGTGCTTCCTCATCGACCGTGCCGCCTTCTTCCCTGCGTTCCGCATCCTGACCTTATCTTGTTCGGTCGTGTCCGCATAGAGTGGGCATTTGTTGCATGACTGATGGTTGCAAAATGGCGTCTGGCAAAAGTGTTTGTAGGCCACTGCCTTTGGGATCTCTTTGCGACAAACGTAGCAAATGAAGGCGCCGCAAGAGCACGTCATTTTGTTGCACCCGTCGTCCTTCAGAAAGATCTTCCGGCACATTGGGCGGGGGCACCGTCGCACCATGGCCTCGGTCATCGCATCCTCGACTTTTGTCCGCCCCGCGGCCTCCGTTTTGCTCTCCACCTGATCGCACCGGATGTTGGGGTGATACTCCTCCCCGCAATCCTTGCACGATTTGAAGTTGCACTGGGGGCAGTGGAATAGCTGAGGAGGCAATGCCCCGTCAGCCACCGCCATAAACTCGCACTTCGGGCATTTGAAAACGTCCTTCATTCCGGCTTGTTCGATCACCGCGGCGTACTGGAGCTCGTTGTACTTTTTGAGTACCTTGTCCGAGAGAGCCTTGCGCAGCTGCCCCTCGTGAAAGCCGGAGGTGCACTCCCCCGCCATGCATAGGATTTCCAGCGCTTTCGCAGCTTGTTTGCCGTTCCCTCCTCCGTTGGGTTTCACGCCAAAGTTGCCGACTCCAAACACCCTAGTCTCCGTATGCTTTTGGAGGCATTGCGTGCAGAATAAGTGCCCGCCGGTGCGGCAGGAGACCATTTCCTCAAACGGATGTTCGACAAAGCAGCACTGGCACTCGAGCTGGGCGACCTTTCTCCGCCCCTTTCCTTTGCCGGCGGGAGATTTCTTCCCGCTTCCCCGGCCCGCCCGTCCCACGGCCGCGGCCGCAAAGGTGGCATCCGTTACCGACGTCCCCGTTGGGTCCTCGGACAGCACCGCCATTACCGTTTGGAACGCCCCCTCGTTGTCGGCGAGATAGCTGTTGGCCGTGGTGAAGAACTCCTCCACCCGGGCTCGACTGACGAGTGGAAACACCTCCCGTATTCGCTCCACGCATTGTTTATTTTGTGTGGGAGACGGCTTCAGCGAGGTAGCTGCTGCCGCCGCTGCTCTGGGAGGAGATATAATTTCCACGACGTCGTCGTCAAATGTCAATGCAGCAGCCGCGGCGTGGCGTCGTCGCCGTCGTCTTTTGGTGGGGCTCTCACTCGCGGATGTCCCTCTATTTCTGTTTGCCGACAGCTGCCCCCGCGGCGGGGAGTCCTCCAGATTGATAATTTCGGGCATTGCCGCCGCTCCGC
>JALLAP010000291.1:0-14650 GCA_036939355.1 Thalassiosira profunda | reverse complement strand
ATTGGGCCCCTTTTTTGGTTGGTTCCACGTGGAGGAAAAAGTTGGCAGGAAACTTGGGTTTTCTACGTAGGAATAAGTATTAATTTTCATTCGCTACCGGCTTATCGTCGGAGTCGGAGTGGTGGCAGTGGATTGCTGCCGCTCTCAAATCGGAACCCAACCCACATCCATACCCATCACCTAGATAATTGCGCGCAATATGCCCGCCCTCGTTTGCCCGAGACAACCACCGCACCACAAGCACCCTCTTCTCTGCAACATGGCGCCTCGACCGGCCGCCCATCCCGTCCGGTGGCGCCTCGGCGCACGCGCCGCCGTCGCCTCGCTCCTCGCCCTCATGCCATCGTCCGCCTTGGCGACCAGCCACACCGCCACAGGCTTCGCCATCAATAATAATTATGGCACTGTGGACAGTGGTACATACGCCGCCACGATGGACTCCACAAATGGAGTCGACCACGTCCTCTACGAGAGCTCCGTATCTCCGAAGAGACTCGACGTTACCTACGATTTTGGCGGAACCACTGGATCGACATTATCATCTCTAGTGATAGGTGTCACCAAGGCAACGACCGGAGGGGGCAATGGCCACGATGACTATCTCGTCGAATTCTCTATTGATAATGGGGCTGCCTACAATGATCTCGTGGATGAAAACACTGCCGCGCCGCCCGCCTGGATCTATGCTTCGAACTCGCCGGAGGATTACAGCTTCTCATTCCCACCTCAGACAGTTGCAACAAGCGACGTTCGCATCCGCATCACTGACTCGATCCAGAACAACGACAAGAGGATCAATCAGCTCCACCTCAACTACTTGGCAATCGAGACAGCTGGGACTGGTCCTACAACTGGCTCAAGTCCTCCCACAGCAATCAAAAAGTGTAGGGATAGTGGTAGATTTGGTCAATTGCTACACAATCTCTACCACCTGGTACTGGTAGAGATTGCAATTCCTACCAGATTTGATCCGGCGCGCCCCTATCGCCAACCGTGCTATTTCTACCACCATTTCCACCGATTAGGCGGTTTTCCACATCGATTTCTACCACCAGCGATAAACAAACCTACACCTAAACCTACCAGCTCTGCCTTTTCTACCGCAATTCCTACCACCTCGACCGGCCCGCTAATGATGCGGGCGCTGGTAGGAATGGCTATGTCTACCTACCAGGTTGACGGTTGCAATCCCTGCCCTAATTTATCGACCAACGGTCTACGATCCCCCGCCGCCCCGCCCGGTCCTCGCCTCCGCCCGGGTTGCAGCGACGCGGTCCTCGCTCCCCGGCGATTGCGGCGACGTCATGGCGTCCCCCTGTTCGCACGCTCCTCCCCCACGCCCACGCTTGCGCTCCGACTGGAAGGCTCGCGGCATGTCCGCCGAGTTCTCTCCCTCGCGATCTCGGTCGCTGGTGGGGCAAAATATCTATCGCTCTTGGACAATTCCCACGAGATCAATTGCAACCGAGAGAATTATGTAGAGCGGCGGAGAGGGGGGGCGCGGGCGGACGCAGCACTGCCGCGCGGGGGCATCGCTCTTAATTGCAATTAAGGAAGCAGCGAGTTAGAAATTGCAACGGCTATCCAAAATAAATTGCGCAGCCGCCATCACTTACAACAGCCGCCGAATTAACGGTCCATCTCTGCCACACCGGCCGGCGCCCCGCCGCGAAGGACCGCCTCAACAGTCGTCACCGCTGCTCCTCGACGCCCTCGCCGCTGCGGCGCCCAAGGAGCTTCACCCGCGTGTTGATCTGGTCCGTCTTCTGAAAAAGTGAGAGGTGAGAGGAGAGCGCTCATTTATTTTCACCCCTGGTACTAACTTTTCTCGACTCAATGAGACTATTTAATGTATTACATGGTAGGAATTAGTACTTTAGTTTTTCCAAGGGTGGGGACTCGATTTAATCGAGCCGCGTTATTTTACCGTGGTACCTATCTACTTTACGCGCGAGGTGCACCCTCGCTCGTCCTCGCACATGCACCGCCACACCCCTCGCGGCGCCCTCCCGAACGACGCAGCTTCGCCGCCACCTCGTACATCTCCCAAATAATGTCTCTCTCCGTCCCCCGCCCGCCCCGCGGCCTTCCGCCCCCCGTTCGCGTTGATTCGCGAGCGCGTCCCAAAATCCCTCACGATCACTTCCCCCTTCAGGACAAAGACTACGACCACGCCACCGACGCTGGCCAGCTCTTCGTGTTGCAAACTCACAGCTATCTATGGAAATTCGACCCCAACCAGTCCGAGAACAACCGACGCGCCTACGATCCCACCGACACGGATTTTATGAAACATGCTGTTGAGTTGGGCATACAGGTAAAACAGGAGTTGGTGCAGACTGGCACAGATATGTTGGCGGGGGCCATCGGCCAGAAGTTGCTCCTGCTGGGGTACAAATTGGAGAACGGCCAGGCCATGACGGAGCCCGACCACTTGGATAAGATCCTGAAACTTCCGACAGTTCAAGCTCAGTTCAAGACGAATAGAAGGCGTCCAAGAAGAAGGGGAAGGCGGCGAAGGAGCAGGCGCCCGCAGAAGCAGCGGTTGTTGCTGCAGCAAAGGAGGCTGACCGCAAGGCGCGAATTGCCACGAAGGATATCCCGGTGGGGAAGGGCACGACGATTTGGGCGTGCTACAACGCGACGAAGACGCACCACGCGTGCACCGTCGCCAAATGCAATTCATGCATGGAGGCTGCGAGGGCATCTGCCGGGGAAAAGCATGGGACGCGAAAGCGGAAGAGAGGGGGCATTCTTCCAACCAAGTCTGGCAGCTGTGGCAACCACTCGGATGTGGCGTCGTACGCGCAGGCTGACAACACGTACATTGTTGGGAAGTATGCGGACGGAGTCAGGGCGGGCGATGGCTGTTTGCCGACCACCTGTGTTGACTGTGGCGGGCGTTTTGTGGTGGGTTGAGTCGATAGTGATAGTGCATGTTTAAACGTTAATTTTCATGTGAGAACAACACCGTTTCGCATAGACTTGGTACCGCAATACCCCCGTCATCTGCCAATGTCAGCCACTCGTGAGTGATCAAGGAATAGACTGCGCGAAATTGATCCGAATTGATGCCAATGAACGGGAGCATGAGGCAGAATTGATCTGCCAGCCCGTCATCCACATTGAGCTGCGACTTTTTGCGGATTAGAGCCGCTTCGTCGACCTCACGAACCTTGAACTTTGCGAAACACAAGCCGCAACCATCGACCTCGTGATCGACTTCATACTCCAAAAGAACCACGGAGAACGATTCCCGGCTCACCACGTATGGCACCATGACTTGCTTCTCGGCCCCATTCATGCAAAAGCAAGACAGGCATTTGCGATTGGCGAGTCGAGTCAAGATATCCTGCTTGGACGGGTAAATCCTCACGCCCTGGTATCGCTTCGGCCGGATGTCTCTGGCTCCGGGCTTTTCGCCTCGCAGGTCCTCTCGCACCGCGTCCATGTATGTCATTTTCTGGAGGATGGTCATCCGTTTCTTGAGCGATTCGATGGTCTTCCTGGCCGAAAGCAGTCCCCGCTTTGGGACTTGTAAGAAGCGTTCGAAGGTGCCGTCCCAAAGCAAGCCCACCGGACCAAATTTGGCCACCTGTTCGGGAAGGTTCAAAAGCCCGACAAAATTGGCCTTGTTGAACCAAAACTCTGCCACCGACGGAACGTAATATTGCTCACAGAATCGATGGCAGCAAGACAGGAAGATCTTGATGTGGGTATCGAGGCTCGCAATGTACGCCTTCCACTCCGCCTTGCCTTCTTCTTCGCGAGGTGTCGTCTTTTTGGTCATGATGAGGCTCACCATGACATGGCATGAACAGAGAAGCCGTTTGAGGTCGACCAATGTGACGCCCAAGATCGTTTCATCGCCCCCAATATCATTCCGCAGAAAGAATTGGCTGTACAGAAAGAGCATCAGGCGGCCGTACCCAAAGCAGTCTTCTCCGAGCCAGTTGGCCTTTGGCAGCGTCTTCACCTTGCACCAATCCAGACGAAAGGATGAAATGTCCGTGAGCAACTCATTGGCAAAGCGAATGAAGCGTTTCCAAAGCCGGTTCTCTGTCAAGACATTCTCGGTGAGCTCGAGAATGGAGGCCAACACGCCGTGACCAAGCAAGTGCATCGTTGCCTCGACAAAAAGATCCATGCTGAACCCGAGCTGCCAAATCTCTGGAATGTACTCTTCTTCACTGACGACTTCGTTGGCCTTCGCTCGGCTGGCGGCGGCACACACTCTCTCCTGGATTTCTGTATCAATTGCAGCGCTGCCAAGGTACGCGGTGGTGGTCGACTTCAGCCACTCGCCTTCAGAGTGTTCGTAGAAAGCGCATTTCGCGGCCTGGACAAGCCAAGGAAAGCTTTGCTCGACGGTGATCAGACTGTTCTCGTTGGCAGTGCGATGGGCGGGAAAGACGTTTGGGTTGTTGAAGGAGCATGTGTTGGGATAGGAAGTGCCGACGGTCTTGTCGAACAATTTGGCGTCGCTCGTTGTGAACTGATCCCAGTTGCAGCATTGGCCACATACTGCCGAATTGGCTGTGGCGTGATCGGGGTTCAGCGCCGATGCCACCGTTGCCCAGAAACAGGCGTCGCACGAAGGGAGCTTCTTTGTGTCGATTCTGCCAGCATGGCGAGATCGCTTTCCATAGTTCCCAAGGTGGAGGCGGTGAAGGATCTTGTCTCTCTCTGGGCCATCGGCGATGTACCCGCCAAGACCAAACGATGTGTTCACCTTTCGTCGCACGCCAGCCTTGCCGTAATAGCGGTATTTTCCCTTCATTACCTCGTTCACCTCTGCCATGTAGTGCGCAATGACTCGTTCGTGGTTGAGCTTGGAGGTGCCAAACGCCAGGCAGAAAGTGTGGTGCTTCGACGTGGACAGCCCGGGCGGCGGGCAGATCCTCACCACAAATAGCCAAATGCTGTTGTCGCGCTGCCTTGTGTGGCGAAGGAGAAAGCTGTCCGACCAAAAGACCAAATGCCCAAAGCATGTCTCGTGCACCACGCCCACTTCGAGCCGCTTTTTCAACTCGGGCAGGAGGTGTTTTTGTGCAAAGTCTGTGCCGTTGAGTCCGTCGAAGTTTTCGTTGCCTTCGTGATCGAGCATGAACGAGAGCTCGGTACCCCTCGCAAACACTGCGTCCAACTTATCATCGAGTCTGATGCACGCGTGCCCGTCAATCTCGAACACCTCCTCGCACGGAAAGTTGGCGAAGATCGAATATTTATTGCGCAGGCAGATTTTATTTGCAGCTTCCATATCGGTCGGGATTTCGATGGAGCAGTTTGGAGGGGTGGGGTAAAGCGCCATCAGCTTTTTGATTGTTGAGAGATACCTCTCTCGCTCGGATGCCGTTCGATCGACGAGGTTCTCCAGAACACTGAACATAAAATCGGCCTCCGCGAATGTGGAGTAGATTGTTGTTCTGTTGCTTTTTTTGGCTGCTCGCTGCACCAGACCGCGAATTGCACCGTGTGGCTCGTTGTGCCATTGCACCCAGAAGACTTGGTTCCGAATGCCACGCACGTTATCGAGGTCGGATCGATGCACTTTGGGCTCGGTTGATACGTCGTTGTCGGGGCTTTCTTCCACAAACGAATTGAGTGGTCGCACGTCCTCTTCATCGTCCTCTTCATCGTCTTCCCCCGCAAGCTCGTCGAATATCTGCTCGTCTCTGTCGAACTCATCGATGGGATCCTCGCTCGCGTGCCCTTGGAGAAGGGCCACGATGGCGGGCCGCGCCGCTAGAATCTCTGCATCGACTTCTTCCACGATGTTCCCGAGCTGATGGCTCTCCAGTGCCGCACCATCTTCGTCGTCTGAATCGAACGGATCGTCATCGTCGTCCCAAAACGAGGAGCGTCTGCGAGGAGGAACGAGCTCGGGAACTGGTTCGTTGTCCGTCCCGAAATCCACGTCCGGTCCAGCGAGTCCATCGGCATCATCATTAATACCGTGGTCCTCCTGGTGGTTCACCATCTGATACCTTCGATCGCGGAGGACGTTGAAGGGGCACGATGCGCACCTCCAAAGGGCTGCGTTGCATCGTGGGTTGCCGCATATCACGAGGTAGAATCCGTGCGATGTGACGCTAGAGGCGTGGGGAGTTCGGCGCTTACAAGCTCGACAGGAGGTGTACGCGTCAAAGGCAGGTGGATCCATGATTCGTCGCGCGCCGCTGGGCGGGTGGCACCGCCGCGCCGCGCACAACAATGTCCTCGCCGCCTACAATACGTCGCGTGTGGGCGGAGGTTACTGCTGGAGGTTAGATGATAAACTCTCGGGCCTGCGCGCAACTCGCCACACACAGAGGCCCGGCCAGCGGCCAGCACAGCGCTGCGGCACCACGCACGACAGGACAGCATGCACGAACGCCCGCCATTGGTAGAGATTGCGGTAGGAATAGCCGCCATTGGTAGAGATTGCGGTAGGAATAGAGACCTGGCGGGAGGTTGAGGCGAGAGCGTCTTCTTTTTGTGTGCGCGGAAGTGAAGGGTGGTAGGTTTTGCGGTGGATTTAGCAAAACGGGACTCAGGCGGCACCCAATCGGTAGAGATTGTGGTAGAGAATAGCAAGTGGTAGGAATTGTGTAGATTTGCCTGTCACATCGGCTATTTCTACCACTAAAGCTACACTTTTTGATTGCTGTGCCCCAGACGACGGGAGCCACACCGGGAGCTACAACGGGAGCCACGACGGGAGCCACGGTGGGAGCTACAACTGGCGCAACTTCCGTGACCCCCGGCGCCACAACTGGTCCTGCCACCTCCAAGGTCATTGCGGGGTACTACGAGAGTTGGTGAGCAAAACCTTTATCTCTCCGTGTATATTACGCTATCATCTCATTCTAACGTTTGCTCGTTACCTCTCGCCAACGCTCCTCATCACAGGGCCATTTACAATGCGCGCAAGTACTGGGTCCGCGATATCCCTCTCGACAGAGTGACGCACGTGAACTATGCCTTCGCGAACCTCGATCCTTCGACCCGCAAGGTGGTCATCGGCGACGTCTTTGCAGATATCACCAACCGCAAGGACCCGGACGCGCAGCACAACCCTCAACCAGGCGAGCTTCCCGGAGGAAACATTCCACAGCTACTTTCTCTCCGAGACCAAGGGTACAGCGGCCAAGGTCCATTTCCTCATCTCAAGGTCATCATTTCCGTCGGTGGCTGGTCGTGGTCAGAACACTTCTCCGCCGTGGCCTCCACCCCAGAGGGCCGCCACGACTTTGCCGAGAGCGTGAAGCAGTTTGTCGCAGGATACCCAGAAGAGGCCGATGGAACCGTCCATCAGCTGAGTGGCGAGCTTGACGGTGTCGACCTCGACTGGGAGTTTCCCACAGGCGACCCCGACAATTGTGGTCTGGAAGGCAATGGTTGCCAGCCATACGATCCTTGCACCCACGCCTTGTTGATACTCGCGGTGCGGACCAAGCTCGACGAGGAGTTTGGCACCCGCACCAAGGAGGTCAGCATGGCAATGCCAGCCGGCTACTGGCTGATCGAGAAGGTCAGTTCGTGAAGATTTGGCCATTGAGCTCACAGCGCACTGTCACCTCACCCAACATGTCCTTTCTATGCCTCCATCACGATAGGTCATGCCTCCAATCGTCAGCAACAGTTACTTGATGGATTGCCTGACTAACGAAGGCCTGACCAATGTCATCATGAAGGACACTGCTGCGAACAAAGAGTGGCTCCTCGATCCAGCCGTGACCGCTGGCGATGCTCTGGATTACATTCATGTCATGAATTATGACATGTCCGGCGCCAGCTACAGCACGCATGCCCGCCATCACGCGCCGCTCTATGGTTACGAAGGGAACACTGTCGATCCTGATGCAGGCCCCCCCCGACTTCACCGAGCGGGTGAATTCCCACTATGCGATTCAAGCTTACAGCCGGGTCCATACCGACTACAGCGCCTTCAAACCAGACGACGTCTCATATGATTCTACTGTGGGTACATTTCCAATGTCGAAGTTGACCTTCGGGGTGCCCATGTATGGCAAGGGCTTCAAGGTCGATGACGACGGCAACCCCCACGATGGCCACCCACTTCTATTCAAGCCTAACCGCGGTATCGGATCGGGCAACAACATTCCCAAAGGAACTTGGGATGGCGGCCAGTGGGGTAACAGTGGCATTTGGGCCTACTGGGAAATATTCACCAGCCTAGGAGGCGATAGCCCCGATATGATCGACCCGTCGGATCGTGAATATTGTAGCTATGTCCTCGATGGTTCCGACGTCTGGATCGGTTTCGACGACACCGCTCTGCAGACGGCCAAGGCTCAATACGCAGTTGACAATGGAATGGGTGGGGTCATGTTCTGGTCATTCCCGGGCGACATCTCGTCGTCGACAGAGCGCCAGGGACAGACGAATGCGGGAGACTATCCGGCGCATTCGTTGGTGGAAAATCTGGCGAACCAACTCGAGACGCTTGCGCCACTTTGATTGTGGGGCTCACACTGGATGGGAGAAATCAAGAGCTGGGGCTTTTGATGCTGAAAGAGAAGACGAACAAGACACGGCCAGTGAGAGGCGAGGACAGGGTTACAGGTTTCAGGCGTGCACGAGCAAGGACATTATCACAAAACTCAGAGGGGACAAGTGCACGCATATCTGTTTTCACACTCGATTAGGACAATTCATCTTACCTGTAAAGCAAACTTGAAACAGCTGGCGTCGTTCGAGCGGTCGATCTAAGTCTCTGCTAGATCCATCTCTTTCATCGCCTTGGTTCGATGGAGTTTTGGTTGCCCTATTATGCTTTTGCAACTGTGGCTCTTTGCAAGGTATCATCCGATGCGAGTATGAGGGTTGGCGCTGCGAGATGTTGATTGCGACACGTGCCGTGGCAAATGCTCCCGCCGTTCTCTCTTACATGGGCACGTTTTGGGTCTCCCATTTTCTCATACGATTGCATTCTGCCGATCTGGGATGCATCAATTCATCTGGCACCTCCCAACCCCCGATGATATAAACGAGGGGAAGAAGCGTCGTGCACCCGACAAAGTGGCATCACGCACCCCCGATCCGCGCCTCCCACTCTTTTCGGGCCACCTCGACCTTCGCCACCTTGTCCCCGGGGACGACCGCGTGGGACAGCGCCCGCTCCGTGTCCCACTGATGCAACCCTCCGTCGCGTGCACCATCTCCACCACCACTATCTTTCTCCCCACCGCCCGCTTCTTTTGCCGCCCCATCTTTGGCAGGAGCAATATAAGCCAGCCGCCGGTGCTCGACGGCCCCCTCCAAGACGAGGCTGCCCGTGCGATCGAGGGCGAGGAAGGTGCCTCGGACGATCCGGCCGTCGGTGGTGGTGACGACGAGGGGGGCGCCGAGGAGGCGGTGGGTTGTGGAGAGGAGGGCGTCGTCGTCGCGGATTGAGTCCGGCGAGGGCACCGTGGATGCGGGTGGGGCGGGCGTCGTCATGCTGGAGGCCGGACCGCCCGAATGACCGAATAGTGTGGTTTTAAACCGTCTGGCCGCCCGCTTTGCCGCCCGCTGTACTCCTTTGTGACTTGTGACTTTTTGGTGCGAAGGTGGATGTTGAAGTTGAGTGCGGTCGCCGAGCGGGCGCCCCGAAAATCGGTCGCAAAATCACAAAAAATCGACCGAGCGGCAAAATGAAAATCATCGTAGGAATTAGTATCATGAATAGCGCGGTTGGTACAGTTCGAAGCTCAAAATAAGAGTTGACACCCCGAACAACAAACACGAGCCCTCCGGCCAAAGACCAAAGATACTGCGTGTCAAGCACAGCTGGCTTGGTGGATGAGAAGCGTTCCTCCAAGGCTGCAAAGTGTCACGAAGGCAAGCTAGAGGAGTAGCCTGCATGCCGGCTTCTTGCCTGCATGCCTTGGCTGTCCTGCTGGCCTTTTTAGGCGAGAGAATCACCATGTGCTCTCATAACTTTCCCCAGTGGAGCATCAAAGCACCCCACCATAACCATGAACATTAACCCCCTAGCCCCAAGCCTCCTCGCTGCATCGCAGCCCGTCGCCAGCGCGCTTGCCCCGACGAACCAGCCCGTCGTTGGGGCGCTCGCCCCGACGGACGAAGAGCTCGCGAACCTCGACGAGAACCTCGACGAGGCGGGCGAAGACATGATGATCCCGAACAATGCGGACCCGCTCGACGTCTACATCCCACGGACCAAGAATCTGCCAGGTCCCAAGACGTGGATCAAGGGTGAACTCGACGGCCTCCGCCACGCCGTCCTGCTGGAGCTTGTCTCCCAAGGCCTCCACCGTGTCATCGCCAACAACGAGCTCAACCCACGGTGGACCGCGTTCTACCATCTCATCACTGGATACAAGGATCTCGGAGATGGTCGCCGGTGAGTACTGCAACTCGCGTATTGTATTGCAATTGTTGTACGTTATCTTATTTGCATTGCACGTATGTTTCAGTATGCCCATGCAGATGGCCGCGTACAAGTTGCACACCGGTCCGGACGGCCCCAAGAAAATGCGCAAGTTCATCTTCGCCGGCCTCGAGCACGACAAGAACCTCTACGAGATTGCCATTGCGAGCGGCGCCGAGCCCACCGCCCTCCAGGAAGATTCGTTCCAGGCCTGGAGCCAGCGCGAAAGTGCCCAGCGAGCTTTCGACCGGAACGCCGCCGCCGCCGCCGAGCACTCGACCATCCGCCGTCGCCAGAACGAGATGGCCGAGGTGATGATGGGCCTCCGCCACCCCAACTTCGCGCGTGGCGTCAACCTCCCTTCCGCCGCCGCCATCGCCGCGGCCATCCCGGCCGCTAACCACCTGGCCCCGCAGCCCAGTGCCGGTACGTTTGTTGCGTTCAAAAGATGCCACGGCCTCAACGTCGAGGCCGCCATGCTTCCGGACGGTGCCATGCGCCTCATCCCCCCCTCCTTGTCCTCTCCCAATTCTATTTCTCCAGGGACCACCCGGAGCAGGGCGGCGGAAGAGGCCCGCATCGCCGCGGAGGCAGCGGCGGGTGCGACGACCGCCGAGCACGGCCCCGGCGAGATTCCCCGGCAGGCGAGGCACGAGGACGCCCACGGCCGCATCGACGCCCTGGCCGACTCCATGGAGACCGACGCCGCCATCATGGCCTCCGCCGTCAAGGACGTCGCGTCGGCGTTCTCCACCTCCGGCGCCGCGGCCGAGTCCCCGTCCAAGAAGAAGCACCGCCACTTCGAGGAGATCACCGCGAACCTCAAGCGCCTCCTCGACGAGAGGAAGCAGTTCGCCGAGGCGGGCCTCTCCACGGACGACGTGGACGAGCAGATCCGCGGCCTCCAGGCGGAGAGGAAGATGCTGAACCGCGCCCAGGGCTCCGGCGCCACCGCCAACTTGGGCAGCGCGTTCGGCGACGCGGCGTAGGTGCGGGCGCATCGCGGGGTCGGGGGCGCTGGGCGTGCATGCTGGGGCTGCACACCATTAGGAATAATTCGTATTAAAACCTGTTTGCAATTGCAGTTGGCTGAGTAAGTACGATGCAATGAACATCAATTGCACATATCAACAACGAACGTACCTTCTTCAGGCCCGGTGTTTGAGGACATGCACGTTATGTACCACGACGCGCTGTCCATCGCGTACACCAACGTCACC
This sequence comes from Thalassiosira profunda, assembly GCA_036939355.1. Taxonomy (NCBI): domain Eukaryota; phylum Bacillariophyta; class Thalassiosirophyceae; order Thalassiosirales; family Thalassiosiraceae; genus Thalassiosira; species Thalassiosira profunda. The sequence continues at coordinate 3,052 of JALLAP010000291.1, read as the reverse complement.
TTTTACAGCGCCATATCGATCGTCCTCGCGGCCGACGCCTTGTCCTCCAACGACGACGCCTCGTCGAACGAAGGCACCCCGGCTGATGCCCTCACTTTCACCAACACCCCACATCATTCGGATCGATGCACGTTAGCGACGACGCCAGGGCCCGCAGGCGCCGATGCTCGGGAGGAGGCACGACGAGTAGCCGGTGCGCCCGGACGAGGCGCGGCCCGCGAGGCTGATGATGCCCGCGACCAGCGGCGCCATTGACGCGAGGAGCTGTGTGGAGGCGAAGTGAAATGAAATGAGCGGCCAGCAAAATGAGTGACGTTCTTTGTGTCCTGAAATTTCTGCAAGACAAAAGCTAACCCACAACTCGAAGCCAAGAGGACACACGACGACCTCTCGGCGGCTCGTGGCAGCGGGCGGCGGCGGCGTCGCGCCAGCCCCAGGCGGCGGCGATAATATCCACCTGTCTCTTGTTGGCGGCGCACGTCTATTGCGCCGGGACGTGCGTCGCGGCTGCCACCCCACATCAACATCACGCCGCGAGCCGCCTCTCCGTGGGCGCCCATCAAGTGCACGTGCCTATCATCATGTCGCACTCGATGGGGGCGCACGTGGCCGTGATTGAGTACGTGGGAGAATACGTGGCCGCAGACGCCGCCACATAGGCCGGCCGCGTCTTCGCCCGACATGGCACGTGCGTCAATTGATGGATTGCAAGCGCGGCACTGACACAGCAACCAGACGACGGACTGTTAGAGCGTCGACGCGACACCCTCCTGGACGGCGGATCGAGGGAGCACCGTCACAACCCCGCCGGGAGGGCGAATCGATGGATCGCCAACGCGTACTCCATCGGTACGTCGGACGAGGGAGCATCGACATAACAACCCCATCGGATCTGGTGGACGACGGGATCAAAACAAAATGAAACCTACAGTACAATCTACAACCTGAGGTAATCGTCGAGATTGGGCGGGGAGCAACGGAACTTGCGGTAGCTGGAGGTCTTGCTCCCGTTCATGCACACGTAGATGTTGCTGAGCAAATGGCACGCACGGAGCTGCTCCTGAGCATACGGGAGCCGCTTGCCGAGACGGTAGTTCGCCGGATTGGAGCAAATCTTGAAGATGTTTTCGACGTCGGCGTAGCTCCATTCGATGGCTTGGCGGCACGGCTTGATCCTGCTGTTGCAGAGCCGCTGGTCCGGAGTGAGCGCGGCTCCGGGACCGTACGCCCGGAAATAGGAGCGGACGCCTTTGCAATGCACAAAATGCAATATTTGAGTGAGATATCGGTACAAAAGTTGCAATAAACAATAATACGCACTCACAATGCAATCCCTGCGCCCCGTAAACGCCGTCGCCAAGCACAGAGTAGATATGCGGCCTTCCTTGCTGGAGTTGCAACAGAAACTGGTCGAGGCCGCTCATTTGCATAACACCTCGTACGTCGTGAAGCCGAGCAGAGCACGGACCGTAGAGGAAACTCAAGCCGTTGGGCAACATGATCGTCTCAACTTTGATGCCGTGGCACTTTTTGTACCCGGTGTAGACCGACCTCTGGGCATCGTAGTACTGTTCCCGGCGAGGGGCACCGATGTAATCGCCGTCGGGTCCAGAGAAAGGACGGTTAATACGATCGATGGAGCAGTCAATGAATCCAAAGATGCTGAACGGAAGGAAGCGTAGGCCCGTGCGCACTTCAGTTGTGTGATTGGTGGCGTGATGGATCGTTGTCTTCTTGATATTGTTTTGGATTGCATCGAAGTATCGGGGAAACTGATCGACGTATCGCACCAGACCTTGGTGGCCCAAGATGTTTTCGTAGCGTGCATCGATGTAGCGGAGTATCCAGGGAAAGCCAAAGCTCCAGCGGGAAGCATGCCCGCCGAAGATCAGATCACACATCTCTTTGTTGCTGAGACCCGTCTTGCACTTCGTCATCATGAACAAGAAGATTTCCTCCGGATGGAACCGGTAGAATGCGAATCCGGTGGGCACGCGGATGAAGCCGCTGTTTTGGGCAGCGAGCTGCGCAAGGCCGAAGTGATCGTAGATGCGCCGGAGCTGATCCTTCTTGAAGCTGGTAAAATCGTAGCATTCTTGGTTGGTCCAGCTGTTGAATCGGATATCTTGTCGGGGCAAGCGCGTTGCCTGATGGTTAGCTTCCTCCTGCAAGGGGATGTCGTGGTGGCGGTGGTCGAGGAGGTATTCCCTGATGAAGCGGGCGTGGTTGACGGCGTATTTGATGTGTTGGAGGCGCAATAGGAAGCCAACCGCGACGGCGGCATTGGGGAGGGCTGAGTTGATCACATGTTGTGTTTTCACGAGAATCGACAGCAGCAGGAGCGGAGAGAACGAGAGAAGGGCGGAGCGCGCGGCGTTTCCGTGCTCCGCCATGCTGCACTGCAGGAGGTGGCGATATCCGACCTCGGCGTGGCTGAGATGCATCGAGCGCTGGTAGCTGCTGTGGTTGCGCTTCGGGCCGCGACGAAGGCAGCCCGTACGCTGGCGGCGGCGCGGCACCTTCCCCATGGCGGCGGTGGTTTATGCTGCAAGAGCAGCAAGGCGTCGACCACGACAGACGGGGGGTCTGACATCATCTTGAGTCCTCGCTTCATGGTTGCGATCGAGCGGCGAGCGAGGTCGTCTCTTCGGCCGGCGGCTCTCGCTTTTCCGGCCGTCGAGCGACCTCGATTTGCGAGTGCCGTTCGGCGATTTCACAAGCTCACAAAAAGAGACGAATCGCCAAGCTAAAAGCGAGCGGTCGATCGGTGTAAAACCACACTAATGATGGAGGCGGGCCGCGGGGGGGGGTAGAGCACCCTAGTAAGGGTCTCCGTGACTCCGTCCGGATCACTTGGGAGACCCTACTCGGAAAGGGCTAACCCTAGAAAATCATCCGAACCAACCCTAACCCTAACCCCAATCTTAACCCTAATCTTAACCGAAAATCACCCAACCCAAAAGGACCAAGCTAGCGATTCTGCCCCTATCTGCCGCCGCGGCCGGCGTAGGCCCCCGCCGCCACCCCCTCGTCCCTCCTCCGCCCACATACC
>JALLAP010000290.1:0-14664 GCA_036939355.1 Thalassiosira profunda | reverse complement strand
AAGCCTCGCTCGAACAGAGAGGCCCTCCCTCGACCTCTCCTCCCACGCCGCACCACTCACCCTCTCACAACGCTGCATTCATCTTCTTTTGGCTAGTGGTGTGCTCCCTGCCGCCGCTTTAGAGGCGTTGTCCGCGGCGGGCGTCGGCGGTGGACGTGGATCGGGCGGGTCGAAGTGAAGAGGCCTGCGGCGATTCAGATCTTCGAGTCGCGCTTTCAGCGATTTGAATCGACGCCTCTCCAAAGGAAGCGCCGGGCGGCGATTCCACGTGCAAGAGCTCGCCTGCTCGATCGCCGCTCGTTTGCTCGGCGCGCGCGATCGACGCTCGTTCGCTCGGCGCGCGCCTCGTGGCACCGCACCGATGCCTCGCCCGCAGACCTGCTCTCAAATTGCACGCACCCGCAGCTCCGGAGAGGAGGTTCTCGCGACGCGGCGCGTCGACGAACGTTGAGCCAGCGCAGCTTCCAGGCCGTGCGCCTAGCACCCTCTCCGGAGGAGCCCTCGGAGAGGCCCGCGGCAGCGCTGGTTTATTGCCAATGCTTGCAACTTCAGCCGTGCCTCCGCCCCAACCAACAGCAACATGCACGTCACGGGGAGCGTGGAGAGCTTGGACAGTGTGGAGATCGTCGACGAGAGCAACGTGACGATCGACAACGTGCCCACCAACGCCGACGTGGCCTCCAGCGTGGACACGACGCGACGAGCCACTCCACCCGACGCCAGCAAACGAAACGTCATCGGGTGACGGGACAGTGGCAGAGGGAGGCTGGCATGGCGAGCGTGTTTGATGCAACAATCGTGAGACGGCGCGCTGTAAGAAGGATGAATTTGGGCTTGGGCGACGTTCACCCGGCAATTTTCCATTTGAGGAGCAGCGGCAGTGCGGGCGCGACGAATCAATGGATCGGGGCGTGGGAATGCAACAAAATAGAGAGAGATTGCTGCAACCGTATCTACGCCTATTGGTTGCATCTATCCCTACCCCAACAACGAGCCCAGCCGATCGCATCGTCCAACAATCTACTTTCGGCCTCAACTGCTCTTCCTCTTCTTGTTCGGCTTGCGCTCGAACCACGCCTCCACAACGTTGTGGTCGTTCATCCACTCCACCTTGTTCGACCACCGCAGGATCCCTCGCGTGTGCTGGACCCTGTGCTCCAAGAACCTCTTGGACTGCTTCGAGTTCGTCTTGCCACTGCTCCGCATCGGGTGGGTGCGCCCGATGACGCTACTGAACACGATTCCGGGCACGAAGTCGGCTTTGCGGAATGCGACGGGAGCCGCTCCCTTGCCCGGCTCGGGCTGGATGGGGGTGCCGTCCTCCGGTGGCTCGAACGGGGTGCCGTCCCTGTTCTTTGCGATGCCCTTCTTGGAAGTGCCCTGGCCCTGCACCCAGAACTTTTCGCCCTCGCGATCCATCGACCAATGCGTCAGGTAATCGTCGGTGTCCTTCATCTGCTCGTCGGAGACGCTCGTGTGGTTGACTCTGTTGCCCGAGTTCTTGCGGGTGGCATCGTACAGCACCTGGAGCTTCTCGAGCACGACCGACGGAATGGCGCCTGTCTGCTTCTGGAGGGCCTCCAACCTCCTCTTGGCGCTGTTGGAATCGACCTCCGTGTCGCTTTTGAGGCGGTCGTGGTCGATGGAGTGGAGCAGACTCTTCACCACCTCGTCGACGTTCGACGCTCCGTGGCTCGCCGACATGAGGGCTCCAAAGACAAACTGCTTGTCGTGGGTGACGTGGTCACTCTCCTTCTTGCCGCTCTTCAGTTCCTCGTTCGCGTAGCGGGCGCGCTTCTTCCGGCTGCTGTACCCAAACTGTGTGAAGTCGCGGTACCGGAGGAGGTGGGTGTAATCGGGGTGGAACAGATTCGTCTCCGATCCCTCCAGGCGGTTCTTGAACATCAGATTGCACGATTTGGGGTTGACCCCGATGATCTTCATCTCGCAAATGTGGATGGCGAATTGGAAGGCAACGTTGTCCTCCAGCGGGCGGTCCAAGCTCTTGTCGGTGATGAGGGTGGAGTTGGGATCGCGCAGCAGATCGAAGAAGTTGATCACCCAGTGGCAGGAGATGGCCGCGCGCTCGTAGTACTGGAGGTCCCACCACTCGATGCTCTCGTCGTTCTTGTAGTGCATCATGGTACACCACGGGACGAAAATAACGATCAAACGAAGGAGATCGTCGCTGACCCACTCGAGCTTCAGAACCCAGATGCCAGAGTGGGTCCACACGACCTTCCATCCGCGCCCGGGCCTGTACGTAAAATGTCTTTTTTTGCAAGTGGGCGAGGACGACAGCGGGATGCGGTTCTCATCTCTCAACTTGGGAGACAAACCAATGAACAACTTCCTCGGCCACTTCACAGGCGAATGGATTTGGGCTCAACGAAGAGCACTAGACCAATTGCTTCTTCCCTTGTATGTTGAATGTAAAAAGTTGGAGCTTCTAGGAATGATTATCGACCGAGTTGAGCTGGCACCGGGAGCCATCTCTGCCGTTTGCAGCTGGCACCGGGAGCCATCTCTGCTGCTTGTGAGCCATCTCTGCAATTTTTACTGGCCGGGGAGGGGGCGGAGAGTCTCCTTTTGGTTGGCTGGGGGCTGCAAAAATGGTTTGGGAGAGAGAACCAAAGTCTCCGTGCTTTTGGGTCCTTGGACATCCTACTTAGGGTCTCTTTCTTTTTTGACACTCTCTCGCGGGCTCTTCGATTTCTTTTGTCACCTCCCCCTGTGCTCTCTGTGGTTTATCTTTTGGCTCCTCCTCACTGTGTTGATTTTGTTTGTGGCTTTCATGTTCATGTGGCGCGAATTGACAGATGCAGAGGGAGAATACCGATACCGAGAAGAGAGAGTGCCTAACCCCTAACCCGCACCCGGACTCTCTCACATTTTTTTTTACTTTTTACAAAAAGGCGGCCGACTTCAGAGGCGCATCACAGCCCCTGAAGAAGCTAAACTTGCCAACCTAGCACAAGGGTGATCGAGCAGAACCTATTGGGCAGGAATGCGACCAAAGATTGCAATTTTATGGACCAAAAATTTACCAAGTGGTACACTCGACAAGTGTCGTGGGACAGCAATAATTTTGGAGGAGAGGGATGAGATGGAAGGATGGACAGTGGACCGCCTGCGTAGAACGGCCGCCATGCCGATGCTCGGCGGACCCGCGGCACTCTCCCCTAATCAAGACGAGTTAGCATGAGACTGAAGATCTCAAGGCCCCGTATTCGTTTCACGGTCGAAGCAGCAATTTTTGCTGGCCGGGGGGAGGGGGCGGAGAGTCTCCTTTTTGGTTGCTTGGGGGCTGCAAAAATGCTTTGGGAGAGAACCACAAAGTCTCCGTGCTTTTGGGTCCTTAGACATCCTGCTTAGGCTTAGGGTCTTTCTTTTTTGAAATACGGCAGAAAAGCCTGTGGTTGCTCTCGCGAGCGCACGCGCGTAGTTTATCTTTTGGATCTCCCCCCCCCCCTGTGTTGATTTTGTTTGTGGCTTTCATGTTCATGGCGCGAATTGACAGAGGCAGAGATGGAGAATACCGATACCGAAGAGAGAGTGCCTACCCTAACCCCTACCGCGCGCTACCGGACACATTTTTATTTACAAAAGGCGGCCGACTTCAGAGGCGCATCACGGCCCCCGAAGAAGCCATAGCCTTCAACCAAAGTTCCATGATGATGGAAGAGAATCCATTTGGCAGGGATGCGACCAAAGATTGCAATTTTATGGACCCGGAATTTACCAAGTGGTACACTCAACAAGTGTCGTGGGGCGGTTGTTTTGGAGGAGAGGGATAGATGGAAGGACGGACGTGGACCGCCTGCGATAAAAGGCCGCCATATCCCACCCGATCCGGACCCGGAATCTAGTTCCGGGTTAGGGTTCGCCGAAATCACAAATTTGGCGAATCCGGAATCTATATTCCGGATTGAAGGCGTCTGTCTGCCCTAGCTTTCTCGCGGTGAAATTTCGGCAAAAAACCAACGACTAAATTTGTTGGCATTTTCGCGAACGTCAGCGAAACTTTGAATTTTACATACGTAGGACTTGTTATAGCCATTTAGGGTTAATGGCCTATAGTTAGCAAATCACAGGACAAAATAACCCTAATGAACCCGGAATCTAGTTCCGGATTGGCTTTTGTACCAGGCCTACGTAGCTTCTACGCCAACCCGGAATCTAGTTCCGGGTTGCCAAATCGGGTGGGATATGCCATGCCGATGCTCGGCGGACCCGCGGCACCTCTCCCCTTGATCAAGACTTTCCAGCGCCGAGGCGGACGGCGTTGCCCGGGAATGATGCATCTGTGACTCGGCTGACGGGAGTAGGCGTCTGAAAGCGACGTCCGCGTGCAGACGCGACCGAGGGGCCTTGCCACTTCTCTGCCCGCCCCCTCCAACGGCGATGGCGTCTCCGTTTCTCAGAACGACGCCCGCGGCGTCCACCCCGGCCGCGCCGCCGCCCCCCGCCTCCTCCCCGCCAGCGGCTTACGATTCTTTCGTCGACATCGAGGGGTTCCCCGCCGCGGCGTCCTTCGCGTCCTCTCCCTCGCACTCCGTGGATTGGCCTGGGGAGGCGGATGCGGAGCCGGCACGGCCTACTGCACAGCCAACGCTGTTCGGCATGAAGCAACAGCAGCCGCCCCAGATCCAGCCAACCTCCTCCCGGGACCAACAGATCTTTCGTCGCAAATTGTCCAGGTCGGGCTCGGGCAGCGCCCCCTCCTTTGACAGCGCCCGGGGAACTGGCGAGGAAAGACAGTCGCCGGGCGGGGGAGGGGGGATTATTTTCGAGTCCTACGAGGCGGCCAACTACAATGGTTCGTCGCCCCCTCGCGGGCCTGTCGCGAGCAACAGTAATTTTGGGAGTGGCGGCGCAATGGCAAGCAATCAGAGCCAGAGGAATGCCTCTCTATTGGACAACATTGCAGAAGCTGCGCGGAATAGCGTGAACAACGCTCCGCAACCACAACATGTGAACAGCAACCAGAGAGCACCGAATCGAAGCCCAAGCACCTCGTCCAAAAATTCGCTGCCATCACCAGAGCCGCTGCGCAAGACGGGAGTGTTGAACAAAGTGGCGTCGCTGTTTGGGAATAAGCAGCAACAGCAAAATGGCCATCCGGGATCCTCGCCGGCGTCAAAATTAGAGGCCGCAAACAGCGGTCTGCAGCAGCTGAAGCAAACTCTCACAGCGGGGGTGCAATCGGCCGGGGTGCAATTCCTCGTTCCCTCTGCCCAAAATTTATCCAATCAGGGGAGTGATCCGTCCGCATCCCAGACGAGGGAATCTCACAGCCACCCCGCAATATCCCCTTCGAGATCGAACGCCCAATCCAGCGTCACAGGCTATTCTGGAGATTCTTCCTCGTACAATCCCACCGGATGGCCGGGAACCGTCGACAGGCGGGGGAGGACGTATGAAATGGAACCCAGTTACAGCGAGAGCGAAGGCGAGAGCCTTTCGTCGCCCCAGAGGCGGAGCAGGACGGGAGCGGGCGGCAGGCCGCATTCCCAGCCGAGCGATCAGGCATACCCCATGCAAAACTATCGCGGCAGCAATAAGGGAAAGCAACAATTCGTCGAAGGGGCACCCAGTTTTGGTGGGGGCGCCTCGGCAGTGGCGGGGGCGGCCGAGCTGGAGGACTGGCTGAAGGGAGATGATGCGGGCGACGACTACACAGACTTTGGGGACCAGAGTCACGCGGACAATATTGCCGCGAAGAACGGTCCAATCGATTTGGACAGCTGTTACAGCGCCGGCCAACGCAGCCGCGGAGTCGAGAGGAATCGCGTTGACGAGAGGAATCTAGGCCCTGTAGACTTGGACGTGGCGTATGAGAGGCGCTTCGACCGATGGAGGGAAGGCCGTGGAGAATCGCTGGCGAATATTTCGGAAACAAGGACAGCCGCTGATGTGCAGCTCGAGGCAGCCTTGGGACTCGCCAACAGTTCGAGACATTCACTGAACCAATCGATGGGCAGCAACGCAGGAAGAGGGCCGCGGTCCTTCACCGAATCTCCCAACACTTCACTGCGAGTTGAAGAGGAAAAGCTTCAGCGCATCGACTTGAGCGGGAGCCAAGAACGCATCCGCGCCTGGGGACGCCCCCTCCCCTCTCCAAAGGTTTACAGCGGCGAGGTGGATTTTGACAACTCCAACGCCACTCGCAACCAACGCAGCAATCATTCATACGCACGACAACGAGTGCATCAGCAACAACATGTCGGCCAACCAACTTTATCGGAAGAGGCGTTGCGGCGGAAAGACGCCCACAGTGCCCAACCGAGGCCTGGGGGGGCAATGCAGTTCCGGGGATATCGAGGCTTTATGGACAAGACTCAGGACGTGCCAAATCTTATGGACGACTTGGAATCAGAAGCCGGCACATCGTTGGCGACTGGCGTTTACTCTACTGATACTCGTAGGCAGCACGGCAAAATGGGGCTGGCTCTTCCTGCTGCCGCCAATGCTACGAGAAACCACGTCGGCGGCGACCGCCCTGCTTCGTTGGTCTCATCGTCCAACATTGATTCGGGGTCCGACGTATTTGATGGAGTGCAGGCGGAACCCTTTGGGCCAATGGAAAAGGACATTCTCAACGTCAATGCCGATGGTGCCTCTCAGCAACGTGGAATGCCTTGGAAGAAGGACGCAAATCAATTCATGGAGGAAGGGTTCTCGCAATTCGAAGCAGAGAACATGCCGTATTCAACCCAATTCAATCCCTTTACGACGAGCCACAGAGGACAGGCTCCAAATGCAGATACCGCCTTGGCGGATCCATCGCTCAATATCTCGGCCGTGTCTAGAGGCTCTGCGGGCGCCTTTTCGCACCAGCTCGATGGCATGGACGAACTGGGAGAGGGCGACTTTGAGAGTCTGCCCGACCTTTCCATGTACGCTGTCGACCCAGAAATGGTGAGGCAAATGGTGAGGACCTTCCGGAAGATATGCACCAACGAAATGGAAATCAGCAGCTCCGAGGAAACAATGTTGCACGACTTTGAGAACCTCGTAGATACAAAGAAGGCCTTTGCTCTCTTTGAGATGAGGAGTCGCATCATGGAGACTGACATCGATCGTGGCCTGGAGAGACGAGGCGGCACAAACATCGTCGACGATATTGTCACAACGTCGTATTTCCAGGCGGCCGCCCGCGTTCGCGACGCTGTCATCGTGAGCAAGGCGTGGCGGGACGGCGCCACCCCAAAGGACGTCATCACAGCGCACTTGCTCACGCGTCGATCCTCCAAGACGCACTTTGTCCTGAGGCCGATCCATCGCCTGCGACGTCCTGGGAAGCCCTTTTACAACCGCGGGCCTCAGTACTGGCAAGAGGAGGTGAAGTGGCTCGATGACACAGACTTCATGCTCATGCGCTGCCAATCGCTCGGAGCCGGAACGATGAAGGGCTTTGAAATGTTCACCATCGGCGATTGTCAGAGCATCCTCCTCAAGATGACGAGCGACAACTGCACTGTGAGTATTCATCAGCTTTGGAAAGATTTGCGTGGCGTCGCCCCTCTGACACTCATCTCTCATGTCGCATTCACAGCAACTCCGGAGAGAGCTGAGGGCGGCCATGATGCGCCAAATCGAAGCAGAGGAACTGATGCAGGAGGAAATAGACATGGACGGCGACGAGAACATCGTCGCAGAAGCGGAGCAGCTCTATCGGTATGCGACCGTCGAGGTCAAGACGCTTTCCATCAAGCTAGTTCTGGCTGATAAGGCCTTTGCACTGGTCCGAAGTCGGATGGAGCAATTGGTCAACACGATCGAATCTCTCCTCGTCTCTATAGAAACAGGAGAAGAAGAGTCCTCATCGATTGAGTCAGAAGGAGATGACGGCTCCTACGCAAGCCAGGAAAGCCGCGAGGAGAAGACGAAACTGGCCGAAAGGGCGAGAAAGGCAGAACTGTCGGCCGAGGTCGCAGTCAGGGAGGCGCTCTTGGCAAAGCAAGAGGCAGAACAGATCAAATCAGACAAACAACGCGAGATTGACAGTCTGAGAGAAAAGCTGGCTGACATGGAAACCAAGAGTCAGCTGATGGCTAGCGAGCACAGAATGGCCTACCTGAATGGAACGCGGGCGAAGACTTCATTTGACAAATGGGAGGCGAAATCGTTTCTGGAGAGCACCTTCGATGGAGATGTCGAAGGGTCAGCAAAGAAAGATCGGCTGAAGCAGAAGTTTCGACAACGGCGGCTGCCAAAGCCAACGGAAGACCAGGCCGAAGAGTGGCTTGCATGATTTGCTTCTATTTGTTAGCCTAAGCTTTGGCCTTGGGTGTACCATTCGTGCGCCGTGATGTCCGAGAGTTGAAGCCTCTCCCGGGGATTTGGCACTAGGATCTTTGAGACCAGGTCTTTGAACGATGCGCTGACTCCCCGAGGATATGTGAAGTGGGCCTCCTTGATCTTGGCGAACAAAGTGTCAAACGTGGGCTCTTGGAACGGCAAGCGCCCAGTTGTCATTACGAACAAGATGACGCCTATGCTCCAGACATCCGCACTGCGGCCGTCGTATCCCTCTCCGGCCAAGACCTCCGGACTCACGTAATTTGGCGAACCGCAAGCTATCAAGTGGCAGAAGATGATGCTGATGAGCACCAAATTGGCAACCTTACGCATGAATCAGGCAGTGAACTCACTGGTGTGCATCATTTTGGAGGCAGTCAGCGTCGCCTCCGAACAATTGCTGTGAAGCGCCGATAAGCCGAAGTCAGATATCTTCAACTGATTTGCCGAGTCCAGCAGCAGATTCTCTGGCTGCGAGAGAGAAGGAAGAGTGTCAGATTGGCACCACAAAAGCGGCAGGTGGAGTGCATCTACATACCTTGAGGTCCCTGTGGCATATTCCTTTCTCGTGGCAACACTCAACACCCTCAACCAACTGGCGGAAGAAGAAGCGCGCCTTGTCTTCGCCGAAGCCCTTCTCCTTCACGAGCAGATCGAACAATTCGCCTCCCTCGACAAGCTCCAGGACTAGATAGATCTTAGTCTTCGAGGCCAAGACTTCGTAGAAGCGGACGACTCTCGGATGCTCTATTAGTCTAAGGATGGCTATTTCCCGCTTCAACTGCTTCCCCATGCGCTGTTTCTCGATTTGTTGCTTGTCCAGGGACTTGACGGCGTATTCGCGCCCCGTTTTGACATGCCGCGCCCGACGGACGGTGGCAAACGACCCGGCGCCGAGCACTTCGCAAAGCTCGTAATCGCCCACCCGCTTTCTATCTGGTGAACGTATCGGGCTTCGCGGCATCCTTCATTGCACTAGCTAGGAGGGTTGTGCGAAACTTGGGGCTCCGCCGAGTTGGGCGCCGCCGCCCTCTCCACCAAAGAGTACAAAAGAGACCTCGCCAGCTCGTTGGACAAAGAAAAAAGGACAAAAATGACAGTTGAAATGAAATTGATAACCTTATTACCTCTCTCTCAATTCCGGCTGGAGCCCAACGACGAGGCCTCTCAACTGCAATAGCCGGCTGTTTACAGCAATGGATCCAATTTGGTGGGCTTTTTGACGTGTCGCATCGAGGCCCCGGGTTTCACCGCCCGAAATGGCGCCATTCCTCCGTACTGCAGAGATAAAATTGGTGAGAGGATTGTACATATCACAGGCAATGAGCCAAATAATGCCAACAATCGAACCCTGACTTACTGGTCGCGGCACCTTGAGCGTCAGGTCGTCGGCGTCGTCATCGGGCAGGTAAGCCGTTGGACGCTCGCAACTGAGCCGCCGGGTAGGTAGAGGAGGAGTTGTGGAATCGCCAGAAGGTAGGGCATCGTTGCTGTTCGCCAGTTTCTCGCCCTCCAGTTTGGCAGCGACAGCCAACTGCTCTCTGAGGGAAATATCGTGCCGGAGCTCGGCCATTTTCGCTTTGCCGTTGACAATGAGTTGGTCGTACAATTGCAGCTCGCTCATCTGAGCCGTGCGACGACGCTCTAGGTCCATAATGCGCGCACGGTACTCGTTGGTCTCCTGCAATAGTGACGCCGTTGAATCCTTCCAGTTCTGATTTGCCTCCTCTTGCTGCCTCACACGGAGCGAAAGCTCCTTCGAGGTTATCTCGCCATCCAGCAATGCCTCCTTCTTTTGTTGCACGAGGCGCTCCAGTATCGAAAGCTTGGCCGCCAGCTCCTCGGCAGTTGGGCCGGCGCCCTGCGCAAATATTACCCGACTTGGGCACTCCAGCTCTACGATTAGGCGCTCACTCTCCAAAACCTGCGCCTCCAGCTTCCTCTTGGCCTCATTTATCTGTTGTTCGATGTTCGCTTCACTTTGCAGCTCGCGCTCGAGGAGGGTGAGACTCCGCTGAATGTCCTTGTTCTTCAGACCCACAGTATGAAGCTGCTGCTCTGTGCGCTGAATGGATAGCTCGCCGATGGTCGCTCCGTCGCGAAAATTATTTGCGGTAACATAAAGTGCCGTGATTTGGGCCTTCCGCTCGCGAAGTTGACCGGCCAGTGAAAGCTTCAGATCGTCCATCTGTTTCACTTGCGATGCCGTTGCCTCAGCTACCTTTCTTGAGCTGCTCAACGTAGATTTCAGCTTTTGGACGTTTGCCTCCTGCCTCTCCACGGTCTCAAGAGCCTGACGGTACTCCGACCAGCTCTGACTCTTCGCCGTCCGTTTGGTTGCCCTGGCGTGCTGCGCCACCCGACTCGCTGCAATCTCTCGAGATAGAGTTTCCATCTTCACTTCCCTCTCTTCCGATTTAGCCCTCAGCTCGCATTGGTACTCTTCTGTACGCACTCGAAGCGCGCCCAACGCCTTATTCGTCTCCTCGATCAACCTAGTGCACTCACCCTTCTCGCTCGCCACCATCTGATGGAGAGTGGCAAAGTCTGCCGCCCTGCTTTCAGTATCCCTGATCTGTTTCCGAAGATCCTGTTGTTGAACCTCTTGCACCGCGACGGCCATCTCTAGATCTTTCCTCATCTGCGCCGCCTGTTCGATCTTGCGTCGAGTGAGAGCGCGCTTCTCCTTCATCAAGCTCAAAAGGGTGCTGCTCTTCTTTTCCTCTGACCGCATCTCCTCAATCTCGCACTCCTTCTCGGCCACCGACTTCATCGTTGAGTCCAACCTCTCAAGCGCGTCCTCCGCCACGTACTGCTCGTCGCAAAACGCCATTAGACTGGCCTCCACCTTGTACTTGAGAGCTGCGAGGGTCTCTTCAAGAGCTTTCTTCTCCGCCTCAATCAGCGATATCGTCTGGCCGAGATCGCGCTGTTTCGATTGCAGCTCGTCACGCTTGGCTTTCATTTGCGGGATCTGCGCTTGCTTCTTGGCAAGGGCCGTCTTTTGCAGCTTGATTTGGCGGTTCTCGGCCGTGAGGACGTTTGCGGTGTGCCGTATTTCGTCGCGTGCCTTTTTGGTGTACAATTCAATCTCCACTCTTTGCGATGCCAATGAATGCTGCCGCACCTTTTCGTTGGCAAGCTCGGCCTTGCAACCTTCCACGCGCAAGCGCCGCTCCTCGAGAGCTCGCTCTTCGCTTTGCAGCTTCTCCACCTCGGCTGTCTTTTGCTCGTCAATTGCCGACCTGCGCTGTTGTTGTGTTTTGATCTCCTGCTCGACCTCTGCCTTGTGCCGCTCTATATCATCAAGGTCACTCTGAAGGGCTTCAGTCTGTCGTCGGACATCCTCGGTCGAATCTGTAATTGCGGCCGGCTTTGCCAGAAGGTCAGCGAGAGCGCCCTCCTTCTGTGTTATGGTATGCTGTAGGGCCTTCTCCTCTTCGCCAATCGTCTGCTGCAAGATGGTCAACTCTTCCAACCGCTGCCTGTCGTCCGATAGGGCGCGAGCAGAGACTGCAATCTCGTCTTTGGATGCTTGCAGCAACGTCTCCAATCGCTCGAGCTCGGGCGCAACTAGCTCTTTGTTTTTGGCGTCCACCTCGGCAAGGTTGACCTGCAATTCCGCCCTAGACGCTTCCAACTCGGCCACCTTCTGCTCAACCAGTGCCTGGGCCTTCTCGGCAGCGTCAAGATTGGCCGTCGCCTCTTCGTGACCGCGCTCCATATTCTCCTCCATCTTCGCGTAGAAGTCGCGACGGTGGTTTGCTTTCTCGGCGAGTGCGCGCTCCGCGTCAATCTTTGCGATTGTCGCCTTCTCCTGCTTCCTCAGCCTCGCCTCGTACTCCTGCAGCTGCTCCATCATCTCCTCCACATTTCGCCTCATTTCCTCCGTGACCTGGCCCATCGTTGGGAGGGTAGCAGAGAACAGGGAAAGGCCAGCCCCCCTCAAAAATTTAGTTCGAAATTTCGAAGCGCCCCAAATTTGAACTGAAATCCAACTTCAATTCACTCCAACTTCATATTCACCGTTTGCTCATCTGGCTGCTGCTTCTGGTACCGCACCACCTACCAAATCGGGACATTGGACCAGCACCGAAAAAACGCTCTCCAGTCTCAGCCTGCGTGAGGATTGCTCTGCCTCTTTCCATTCCTCATTTACGTTGACTCCACTGCAATCTCTAGCACTGTCTGCGCTGCCGAGAAGCGCGAGGAGCTCGGGCATCGGGGCATCCACCAAGGACGCAAGGTTGCAATTGCGAGCAAACGCCAGGCGTATCCCCCCCATCCAGCGGATGGATCTGAAATGGCCAAGCACTTGAATAGCTCGCTCGCCGAATGTTCTGCGGGCTTCTTCACCTATGCCCTCATCAGTACCCAGCCGCAACACGTCCTCCGTCATCTCCAAGATCTGCACCACCTCCGGCACTGCATCGCTCAAACTGTGGTCGACCTTTTCGGCCCATCCCAGCGGGGTGTTTCTCCCTCCATCTTTTAGAAACAGTGCGTCAGGATATATTTCCGCCAATGCTAGAACCTTCTCTAACGACGCGCGCGATTTGCAGGCACGGTGCAACGGGGTCAGGTATCGATAATCCAGAGCCCTTGCACCCTTTGGGTGAACATGCAAAAGGTGCGTCAGCACAGAGGCAGAAGATGATGGGTAGCTGGCAGCCAGATGGAGAGGAATTGCATCGAAAGTGTCCATTTCCTTCACCAGTGGTGGGTGTTGCGATATGAGGTATCGAATAACGTCGACGCCGGCCCCTTCAGCAATTGCATAATGCAACACGTTTCTCTTCCCACTCAGCTTCTCCTCGAGAGCTTCCGGACTTTCTCGCACCATCAACTTCACCACCTCTAGAGATCCTCCCAGGGCAACCACCACTGCCAGCGGACGGGCTGAGCCTATCCCACACCGCCACAGTCGATGAAAGAAAGCCGCGCCCGGGTATTGCTGCAAGAGGGCGAGGACGGCAGCATCGTCGTATTGGGCTCTTTCCGAGGCGAGGAATGGACATAGATCGATCATTTTGTAGAATGCCATGGCTACGTCGGACATTCTATGCATGATGGCGTCGATCTGCTCCATCATTTCGTCCATCCGCCTCGACCCAATACAATTATTTTCTTCTTGATGTGTGCGTTTCGTCGGGGATGCGTGAGCGTGAGATGTGTGTGATGTGTCGATGTAGAGTGTGCGTGATGAGTTGACCGCTTTTGTGCCCGCGCGGCCGGCCTCGCTGTCGCGTAGGAGAGCCAATCCGCGGCTACGGCGATGCGAGGGAGGGCCACATGCGGAGGCGAGGGGTGGCTCCGACTTCGTGGCAGGTGGGCGCTGGGCGCTCCAGCGCTCCACAGGGCAGAGCTGATATTTTTAAATGCCCACGAATTTCTCAACATCTGTTTTCCCGAGGGGTTATTTCCACATACCCACCAACCGAAGTAACTCCCTAGGGTGTAGTTTACTGCCGCGTCCTCAACCTCTAGAGGTGCCCCCAAACCTAACCCGCCCCGCGCCCCAACGCCCGACGCCGACAAGGCCGAGAGCCCCCTACACCCCCGCCCCCCCCTACCGGCCACCCCCAACACCCCCATCGCCATGGCCCCCAAGGACGGCGCCGCCGCCGGCGGGTCCGACTCCCGCTTCTTCACCACCCAGAAGAAGGGGGAGATGCACGAGCTCCGCCTCGAGCTCCACTCCACCGACCGCACCGTCAAGGTCGACGCGGTCAAGAAGGTCATCGCCTCCATGACCGTGGGGAAGGACGTTTCCGGATTGTTCACGGACGTGCTGAATTGCGTGCAGACGGGGAACATCGAGCTGAAGAAGTTGGTGTACCTGTATCTGATAAATTACGCAAAGAGCCAGCCCGAGCTGACGTTGTTGGCGGTGAACACGTTCGTGAAGGACGCCAACGATCCCAATCCTTTGATTCGGGCGCTGGCCGTGCGGACCATGGGGTGCATCCGGGTCGATCGCATCACGGAGTACCTGTGCGATCCCCTGGGGAGGGCGCTGCGGGACGAGGATCCGGTGAGTTTTGGGCTGTGTTGATTTATGGTGCATGTGTTTGTGCACATGAGTTATTGATGCAATTGCCCTCTCTAACCCCTCGTGCACGGATCCTTCGCATCTGCAGTATGTCCGCAAGACGGCTGCCGTGTGCGTGGCCAAGCTCTACGACATTGCCCCCGACCTCGTCCAGGAGCGGGGCTTCATCGAGACTCTGCACGACCTCATCTCGGACTCCAACCCCTCAGTGGTAGCCAACGGCGTGGCCGCCCTCAGCGAGATCTCCGAATCTTCGGGGAGGGACATGATGAAAATCTCGGCCTCGGTGCTGCAGAAGCTGCTGGCGG
>JALLAP010000289.1:0-20240 GCA_036939355.1 Thalassiosira profunda | reverse complement strand
TTCGAGCGATAGAATCTTGTTGGCCATCAGGTAGTTGAAGCTGTCCTTCGACGTGGCCCCCGGCGCGGCGAGGACGAGGCGCCGTACCCGCATGGCGTCGGACAGCGCCCGCTTCCCGAAGCCCCGGCGGTCGTCCTTCGTGTAGTAGCTCTTGCGATGGCAGCGGGAGTCGTGGGCGTACACG
This sequence comes from Thalassiosira profunda, assembly GCA_036939355.1. NCBI lineage: Eukaryota > Bacillariophyta > Thalassiosirophyceae > Thalassiosirales > Thalassiosiraceae > Thalassiosira > Thalassiosira profunda. Next base: position 20,056 of record JALLAP010000289.1, on the reverse strand, counting down.
TGCAGCATGGAGCGCGGGGAGAAGGTCACGGTCGACCGCGCTTTCTTGGGCGGGCGGTGTTGCCGATCGCGTTCGTCGATGGAACGGCACGCGCAGCAGCCCTCGGCGGGGCCGTCGACGCGAGGAGGGTCGAGGAGGCTTGCGTCCGCCATCGGGTAATAAGGCGGAGTGACGGCCCTCGCCGGTGACCGGCCGACGCTGTTCGGTGGATGTTCTCTGATGCAGTTCATACTTGATGCGATGATCGCTCCGTCAATTATGAGCTCTTCGACCGCTGGTCCGCTGGGCATATTATGGTTGCACCGATGATGATCCGCCCGTGCGTCCAGCCTTGCGCTCGTGCATTGGGACCGTATTTCGATCGTTTATCGAGCAATTTTTCACGTGGCACGATCGGCCTCCAAACGCTCGTGAATGCACAAGGCAGAGGAATTTTCTGCATGCAGCTTTGAGACCTATGACCTCTCTAAAGTTCAGGTACGATACTGATTCCTTCCGTGAATTTCAGTGCGACATTATTTGTAGTGACTCAAAAGACAGGCTCTCTGCAATTATCCCTTTGTTGGAGGTTATGTACTACCTTCTACTTCTCGTCGTCCTGCTTGATTGAGCAAACAACCTTCTGCTCATGAGCATAACGCAGTTGCCAAGAGAAGAAGAGAGGGCTCTGCTATTCAAGTTGGGTGCTTTGGTCTACATCTAAGATCTTTTCTATTGATACTTTTCTACCTTCGCTTCTACTTCTGCTCTTTACACAACACTCAACATATCACGGGCCTCCGGCGGCGCGTTATCGCGCCCCCTGCAGCCACTCGTGCTCCAGCGCCATGTCGGCCGTCCACCGTCTCATTGGATCGACGTCCAACAAACACTTTATAAAGTCCTTCGCCGCATCGCTAATGAGCCCGTCGTCCCACAGCGGTCCCTCCATCCGGTACCGCCCCCGCTTGATCTTCTCGAAGATGACTTCGTCGGTAGATCCGTTGAACGGTGGCCTTCCGGACAACATTACGTAGGTTATGACGCCGACGGACCAGAGGTCGCACGCCCGATCGTAGTTGCCGTCGAGGAGCTCGGGGCTCATGTAGTAGCTCGTGCCGACCGTGCTTCTCAGCGGAGGACCGTCGGGATCGTGGCGAATTGACAAGCCAAAGTCGATTAGCTTGACGTCCGACTGGTCGTCGTCGTCCGCCTCACTGAAAAGTATATTCTCGGGCTTCAAATCGCGGTGGACGCAGTTGTGGGAATGGAGGTAGGCCACCGCGGAGAGGAGGGAGCGGACGATCCGCGCGGCGTCCCGTTCGGGGAAGCACGCCGGCAGCAGGGGCTCTTCGGGGGACAAGATATCCTCGCCACCGTCCGCGGCCCACCGGCGCCGTTGCTCCTTGCTCGCCGTGGCCTTTTGCACGATGCGATCGAACAGTTCGCCCCCCTGGCACAGTTCCGTGACGAGGTGCACCTCCTCCTCGGTCTCGTAGACGTCGTACAGCTCGACGATGTTGGGATGCGCGCACCGCTTGAGGAAGCTAATCTCGCGGTGGATCCGATCCTTCCGGCGAATTTGCGCCTTGTGCATCGTCTTGATCGCGCACGGCGATCCCGTCGCGAGGTGTATGCCCTCCCTTACTTGGCCGGCGATGCCGTGGCCGAGGGGGGCGGCGCGGCGGGACACGCGGTACTCTTCCTCGAGGGCGGGGCGCGGTCTCTGCGACTGGGTCCGCCTACGTTCGTTGCCTCGGCTCCGCGGGGGCGACGTCGATTCTGCCGTGCCGACGCTGGCATCGGTGAAGAGCTGGGAGGACGCGATGGACACACCGGAGCGGATGGAGCCCGTCCGCGTCGTCGTCCGGGAGTGGGTCCGGTCGCCCTCGTAGGAGACTTGGGGGAGCTTGTGGTTCTTGCGAGGGACCTCGCTCCCGAGGCTGCCGCTGACGTCGCCGCGGGCCTTCTGGCGGAGGGTCGCGAAGAGCTTTCGGGCGCTGGGGCGGTCGTGGACGGCGCCGCCACCGCCGGCCTTGCGTCGTCGGTCCGAGTCGAAGAGGACCATTGCTGGGCAGAGATCTGATGTTTTGTAGGGCCCTACCTCCTCTCTGCTGACTCGATGTGGTCAATTGCAAATCGAGACAATTGCAACCCGACCGGGCCGTCGATTTGTGAGCCTCCCTGGCCCCAACCCGAGCTGCCGATGCCTGTCGATGGGGGCGGAGCTGTGCTCAGCTCCTTGATACGATCGATGCCTTTGTTTGTGGTGCCGGTCGGCTGGTTCAAGTGGTGAGGCGCGCGCGCGGGGGGCTCAAAGTCGTTCTTGCTTGGCATTTGGGTGTGAAAAGTCTGACTGAGAACCGCTGGCGCAAAATGTATTCATTCCTACGTGAGAAATTCAGTAGTCAATTTAATACATCCGATATCAATCGTTTCAGGCATTTTTGGGCAGTGATGTTGTCGCCGAAAAAATGTGCGACATCAGATTTTTTCCGGGCCACTCTGATTTTCAAGCACTCAACCAGAGGGCCGATTGAAGCAGAAAAGCCCCTTGATGGCACGAAGGGGCAGATCGTTCAGCCCAGAGGCAAAGACAGAAGGCATTTGGGCCAAATACGATATCATTCTGCATGCAGGATGGCTCCCAAATAACCATCAGCCCGCGCGCGGCAACCGCGCCGCCCCTCCGGGCCGCAGCTGCGCGCCACCCACTCGGCGGCAGGCGTGGCATGGCGCCGCCGTTGAAGCTCGCGCTCGCGGCCGCCCTGCTCGCCCGCGATGGCTCCGCATTCTGTCCGCCGCGGCCATCGCCGTCGCAGCGTCTCGAGCGGGGGCCGCCGCTGCTCCACGCCGCGACGAAGGACGCGGCCACCATCAAACAAAACAAGCAATACCTGCGGGAGGCACTGGGCTTCGACGACGCGCGCATCCAAGAGGTGGAGGAGACGACCAACGTGCTCACATTAGATTCTGGCGTTATAAAATCGCGCGTCGAGTGGCTGCGGGATCGATTGCAATTGACCCAGGCCGAATTGGAGGGGATCGTCCGGAGCCAGCCCCGGGGATTCCTCGGGCGAACGAACCTCGAGGAAAAGGTGGCCTATTTGGAAGGGCGATTGGGGTTGGACGGCCGGGGGCTGAAGAAGCTGGTGTTGGCCGCGCCGCACGTGCTGCCCTGCAGCGTGGAAAATTTGGCGGGGACGTGCGACTATTTGACGGAACGGTTGGAGCTGGACGCCGAGGGCCTCCGGGAGCTGATAGTACGGCAGCCCTACACGCTCGGGTGCTCTGTGGAAGAGAATCTCGAGACGACGTTGGTATTTCTGCAAACGACCCTCGGCATGGACGACGATGACGGCGCGTTGGGCAAGCTGATTCGGCGATACCCACAGCTCATGCATTTGTCCGTCGAGAGCAACCTCGAGTTCAAGGTCGAGTGGCTCGGGGAAAGGCTTCATCTGGACGATGCCTTTTCCGTGGGGAGAATGTTGCGACGGGCCCCGGCGATTCTGGGGCTGTCCATCGACGACAATCTGCAACCCAAAATGGAGTGGTTGGAACGCTCCCTCTTCCTGACGGAGGAGGGACTCTCGGACTTGGTCCAGAAGTTTCCGCATGTCCTGTGCTGCAGCGTCGAAACCAACCTCGGGCCGACGCTGCAATTCTACACCGATGCGCTGGGAGGGGACGCAGAAGGCGCTGCGAGGCTTGTGGTGCAAAATCCGACGCTGTTGGCGTACAGTTTGGAACGCCGACTGAAACCCAGGCTGGCAGAAGTGCGGGACGTGGGGTTGGCGGCGGACGCCTCCCTTCTGCGAATGCTGGGGCAGTGCACCAACGATCGATGGGGCAAAGAATTGCAGCGACAGCTGTGGGTGAAACAGCTGGAAGAATGGCCCTGGGAAGAGGCCATTGCAGTTACCAGCGCCTCTTTAGATGGCAACAATGAGGAGTCTAAGGTTCCATAATTTACTTGTGCTCATCAGAGGTACAGTAGAGTACTTACGAAAGTACGTACCTAGAGGTATCTTTCCTTGTTGAACTTCTCTCGCTCGCCCGCTTCTTCTTCTTCTTCCTCACAATCACCCCGTAGCACGTCCCACGCCCACCGTTGTGCGTGTCGTCCTCCCCGTCTTCCCCAACTCTCTTCACCATGAAGAGGTCGGCGGATGGGAAACAAATGAGTGGTTGGCGGGAGGGAACTGCGCCACCAAAAGTCCTCTTCGTCGTAGACCCGGCCAGCCGCGCGTTGCAAATGTCCCTGGATGAGCGCTGTTTCGAACTGCTACGAGAATGGATTGAGCCCGGTTCCAAGCGATTTAGTGGCGGTGTTGTGGGCCTGGAGCCAGGTGCTGTTCAGCCTCCGCCGGACTTCTATGGAAGTATCCAATCTCTTGGGCTGGGACGCAAGCCCAATGTCCCGCTTTTGCCGGGTTTTGATCCATCCTCGGGGGCCCCGGTGCCATACGGACCTCTCCTATTCCTCGTTCATACGCTGGGCAAATTTCTCGGACTGCAGACGGTATACGAAATCAAGAGCCACATTGCTGTCATCACCACCGACGCCCTGGACGGCGTTGTCAACGAGGGGAAGGGCGCGGAAGCTGTCGAAAAATGCCTCGCCGAATGGCACGATCGGCATCACCCCCCAATTTTGGTGCTCTATGGACCGGCAGCGGCTGCTTCTCTTATGAGATTTGCTGGGCCCATTCTTAGCGCAGGCGTGGACACATTCCCACCCATCCAATTTTCCAGGCGCGTTGCAATGTTCGATGTTCAGGCAGACTTGCTCCGCAAATCGCAGGCGGCGTTTGACGGCACCCTCGAACAAAGTGCCGGGGACTGTCCCTCGGAGATCACCGCCGGGGCGGAAGTTGAGTTTGGTTCTCACCATGTAGGTCCGATCGAAAAGAACGCCGACAGAACCTGGGCCAGCGTTCTCCTTGAATGTGACCCCCTGAAGAGTTACGTGCGATTCTTGTCAGGTGCGAAGGATGCGTCGTCCGAATTCGAAGTCATTGTCTCCCTATGGAACAAAGGATTGCTGAAGCACATTGTTCTCAATGTGAGGGTGAATAACACGGGGCTGGATGATCCGGGGCTGGAGCCAGCGCGGACCATCTCTGTCACGACCGCAAAGCTTGGCTACTCGGACAACATTGGGAAGCCTTGCGAGTTGGAGGAATTTCAATGCCTTCCAAAAGACATGGACCATGTCCTTGTGCATCTCTTTGACCCCCAACGAATCGACAATAGCCACACGTTTGCGCACGTGACATACACCAGTCAAAGACAGAAACACAACTCCACTCCGAGGTTATTCAGCTCCAGTGTGGACGGGGACCCGTATGGCAAAAAATACTCACGTGCTGCTGATTTGCGGTCGGTGCTAGAAAAAGACGTTCCGGCGTTCTTGGAGAAGAAATGCCCCGCCGCGTCGCCATACCCATTGAACAAACAGATCCTCCGTGGCCATTATGTGGTCGACGCCACCTTTCGCATAATGCAGAGAGACAGCGGCAAGAAAACGAGGCAGTTCTTTCCGATTGCCATTGGGGAAGCTCCCGTGATCGTCCCCTGTCCGAACGAACCTGACCCCGTCCACTTGGAGGTTGCACGAACTATGCACTCAATGATCCAGCGCACGTTTTATGGCCGGGGGTTCGAAAAAACCCCTGAGTTTACCCCGTCCCACCGCCTCCCCGCCCCGCCGCTCTCCTCTCAGGAAGCGAGGCCTACAGTTTGAGATAGAGACTTATTACGGAGGGCAACACATTTCTCATGGGATCATTTTGCAATTGCATTGCTTTGGCGATTCTTCTTTACACTTTTTTCTTTACACAGCTTCTCATACTGCGCGAGACGCATAATCGCCGAGGTCCACTCGCTTCGCTAGTCTTTTCTTCCAAAAGGGCGACCAAACGAAGGTCTGCTATCACCTCCACTTGCACCTTCACTATTCGGCGAATTCCTCCCTGGTCCCTGAGATGGCGCCGTCTTCGTTTCATTCCCCGGAAGCCCTGGTGGCTGAGTTTGTTGCGCTGGGACGCCCGGAGGAGCCTGCAGCTGCCCAATCAAAGCGTTCGGCAAACTCCCCAGCACCCCACCGACCTGCGCCTGCAGCACCCCCGCTAGCGCCAACGACTGGGCCTTTGCGCGGCTCGCCAACGCCATCTCCTCGAGTTGACTCGCATCCCGGAGTGCGCCCTTCACGGAAGACTCGGCGAGATTGCTACCAACTCGAGCGAAGGGGTTGCCCCCAGTTCCAAGCGATGCAAATTGGCCACCGGGGAGCTGGGCGGTCGCGTAGGGAAGTTGTCCAGCAAATTGTTGCATTTGGCCGAGGCCGTTGCCCGCACTTTGAGAGAGGGCTCCAAAACCACCTGGGGCGATGGGTAACGACCTGAGGCGCTCCATCAGAAGTTGGTTCGAGATTTGCGCCTGCATCACATTTTGTGGGTGCATCCCGGCCGCACCGGGGGCAGCACCGTTGATGGCAGGAGGCGCAGCGGCATTCGCAGCGCTTCGATCGGTGCCGCCGCCCGTCGCCGCTGATTGGTTTTGTTGGCCAATAAGGGATTGCAGCTGCGAGGCATCGCCAAGGGATCTCATCTCCGGTGCCAATAGAAGGTCGTTGAAGTTGTTGCCGAGATTGACGCTGGCGAGCAATTGCTGCGGTCCCAAGGGCAGTTGGGGCAGGGCTGCATGAGCCGGGAACCGTAGCTGATTCCAATTTGCCATGCCCGCTTGATGTTGCAGGAGCAAGGCTGCATTGCCAGCAGGTCCTCCGCCAATGGTATCCTCTGCCGCAGCCCCATACTTCAGAGCGTTCAACATGTTTTCCGACACGCGATCCACGCCCCCTGCTGCTGCCCCGATCTGATGTTGTTGCATCCCCCCCTTTGACGACGCAGCCTGCTGCTGCTGCAATCCCGCCCCCTCGGTCGGCAGCGGCGGCAGCGGGGGCAACGCCCCGTCCTCCCCTGCCGTCGTCTCCGGGAGGCTCGGCCAATCCCTGTAAAAATTCGGCTCCCCCTCCGGATTCGGCGTCAACTTCATCCCCGTCCCCTTGACCTTTATCCTTCGCATCCGCATGGCCAGATACGGCCGTCCCCGCAAAAACAATTCGTGGTAGTACGCCCCCGCGTCGGTCCCGCGGGAGATCCGCTTGAACCCCCACAAATTGAGCTGCCGCGTGAAGCTGAGGTATTTGGTCTGCTTGAAGTAGCGGGGGAGGACGTTGGCCGCGAACGATTTGGGCTTATGGACGCGGAACGCCCGGCCGTGGGGCTGCCACCCGATGACGTCGGATAGATCGGTCCGATCCAGCACGTCGGCGAGCTTGCCGGGGAACGGCTTGACGACGCCCCCGGCGTTCCTCTTCATGGGTCCATAGGTGCAGGCCATGCCCCGGAGCCTGGCGCGGACGGCAGCCTCCGTAGCGTTGGCCGGGGCGGGGAGCGACGGGGAATTCTCGTCGAGGAGGCGGAGGTGATCGTCCGTCACGAGGGCGTGGTCGTTGTAGGTGTGGTCGACGAGGGGCGGCCTCCCCTTTTGGGGCGCATCGTTGTCCGTGTCTGACTCGTCCGAGGACGCGTTTCCGTCTCCGTTCTTTTGTGCACCTTTTGCAGATTGCTTCCCCTCATTCTTCTCTTGCTCTGCATCGCCAACCATTTTGTCCCATGTAGTCCCCGCTGCCCTGGTCGTTTGGTTTCTCTTCTGTTTGTCCCCGAGGCGAGATTTTGCAGCCGTCGTTCGCTGGCTAGGTTTGCAATCGGTCGAGTTATCATCGACTGACTCCAATCTGCCATCGCCCTTGGACACGTCCTCCCCCTTCTCCTCGGCTTTGTCCTCCATTGTGTGCCCCAGCCGCCGACTCCGAACCCAAAGATAAAGCCCCCACCGCCACGTTTCTCCCCGAGGAAATAATAGATATCGATCTGCGGAGGGGTTTACAGCGGTGAGCCGGGGTGGCTTCAACTCAATATCTAGATGCACATCTAAATAAATGCACATCTTGTGCACCTTTTCCCGCGACGCCCAACGCCGACCGCCCGTCGCACTCACCGCCGCCCTGGACCCTCTGCAAAGCCGCGCCGCCGGGCTGCGCCGGGCCAACCACCCACCCACCACGCCACGCCTCCCAACAGCAACAGCTCCCAACAACTTCAACGAGCGGGTGCTCTCTCGGAGCTCGGCGGAGCGCGCGTACGTCGCGCGCGCGCAGACGTGCTTACTTATCGTACGTACGTACGTACGTACGCACACTTGGGAGGGCGCCTCTCCCCTTCAAATCAGTAAAGCCTTACGTTAGGCATTCTATCAAAGATGGCGTACTTTGGAACCATTCTTTTCAGCTGCCTCCACGCCGAGTCGTCGAAAGCGTCCCCGTCGCGCGGATAATTCCCATACCGGTGTCTGTGGTCGCACTTTGGCGTTTCTCCCCACTTCGACAACGAGTCCCCGCGTTTGCAGTACTTAAACCAAAACTCTTCCTCGCTCTTGTACTTGTAGTGGTAGATTAGGCCCACGTCGGTGGGCCCGTCGTGTTCGTACGGGACGCAGCATCGCGCCGTGGATATTATTCGATGAAGTTTTGTTCCGTTCGTGTCCACCCAATATCCCCTTTTCAGCATCACAGTGTGCGACCAATCCATGTAATCTGCGACGTACGTTGGCCGGACGATGGCCTTCACAATCCTAAACATTGCCCTCTCCGTGTGCACATTGACATTGCGTTTCGTTACTGGAAGCGGCCTGTTTTTCGTTTCGTTCGACGTCCCCATTGGCCGCCAATTCAAGCTGAGCTCTCCGCAGTCGTCGTCGCAATGCTCCACCATCATGTCAACTATGTTGTCGTGTTTCTTGAGCACCACAAACTAAAGGAATATCAAAATACGAGAGGTGTAAGAGAAGGACTCAAAATACCCAAACTCACTTCGTCAATGTCAATCATGGCAGCAAATGTGCTGTTCGTGGCATCCCGCCGGAGACATTGCTCGTAGGCAGCGCCCTGCACCGGAAACAACGGCATGTGAACGATGTGAACCAAATGCTGGACGTCCTTTCTCCTCTCGTGCCACGCTCGCAAGACCAAATCCGGCGCGTCCGCGTTGTCGTAGATCCAAATGGGGGCAAATCCGAGTGCGACGTGAAAGTCGATCCACTCGTCAATGTAATTGTTCTCGTGCCTCACAATGAGGCAGATGGCAACGGTGGCGTCGTGATTCGACGGGGCGTAGACCCGCACCGCTTCCCGGCCAGGCCACGGCGGCGAGACGACGACGCTTCTTGCATCCGATGAGGAGACGACGCCCGCCTGCAAGGACGCCAGTCGACGGTTGAGCAGAATCCACAAGCCAAAGATGCCGAAGATGGGCAACAGGAACGCGGGCGACGCGCGGCGCCTCCGAGTTCCGTGGTGCATGTTGTTGTTACTTTCGTCGTCTCGCTCAGAGGAAATACATGTCGCCCTCCGAGTTCCGTGGTGCATGTTGTTGTTACTTTCGTCGTCTCATGAGGTAGGAAATACTTACATGTCGCCCCGCCGCGCAGCAAGGAGGCCATACCGCCGCCGCGAGCCTGGGCGCTGCCGCCATCGATTGTGCACCCCGCCGTAATACCAAGAGACGACGCGTGCGTAGGGGGATCAGGTGGCGTGCTTGCCGCGGCGGTGCACCTTCTCTGGGTCAGGGATCACCTCGTATTTTATACTTTATTTTAAGAATACTTTATTTTTAAAACCTCAGATTCGTATTGAGTACCTAATAATTTTAAAGCCGCTTTTAAAAGTACTGGAAATAAAGTACTCGATACGAATCAGTCATTTTTAAAACTAAGTACTGGGAACCCCACCCAGTACTTTTAAAAGTTCCCAAACATTTATTTACCCCCTAATGCCCCCAACGAATCAATCGTTTTTCGCTTCCCCGTTCTCCTGCCCGTCCCCCATCCCATGCTTCGAGATGAAATCCCGGAGGATGGCAAGGTTATCGGCGTCCAACGGATCAGACGAACGACCCTTGAGCCATTTGTTGAACGTTGGCTTTGACATGAATGTTTTGCCATCGCTCATCGATGCGGCATGTGCAGCAAGAGCGCTCTGCCACTGGCTTTTGTTCTGCCTTGCCACCACTTCAGTGGGCGCCATCAACATCGCCTCCTGCATCTCCTTCATCAGATCATCTTCATCAGTCTTCCACGACTTCGCCGACTTTCGCTCGAAGACCATATCACTCGCATTCTCTGTCTGCAGAGCTCTGCTGTCCTCAGTTGCTCCTTGCAATTCCAACTTCTGCTTTTCCGCTTCATCCTTCAGGCCCTTGAGCATGACCTTGCGCTTGTTCAAGGACACTTCCGCCGCATCCATCTCGGTGACCAAGTACTTGCTCGCCTCGTCCAAGTTTTCGTAACGGTAGTGAAAGTACGTGGCTGGCTGCTGCAAATGTTTCTTCAGCTTGGTCACCGTGTTCTTCTCGTTGTTGAACGTCCCCTCCAACATCTGGTTGCTTTTTGCCAGCACCATATCCTTCTCCTTCTCGATCATCGTAACGCCCGTTTGGATCCACAAGGGGATCTTCACCAGCATCCACTGCCGTAGATATTTCGCCGTGCCAGGCGATTTGAGGAAGTTGTCGATCCCAGTGGCCCCGTCGAATGGCAGATCCACCTCCAGCGAGAACCCATCAATGCACTGGGGCTCAATGGTCGTTCCATCCTCAGCGAATGGATAGTAGACGTACGCTACCTCGATCACTCCCGTGCGCTTCTCTGCGTTCTTTGACTTCAGATACGCCATGGAGAATGTGTAATCCGCTGCCACCTCCTTCACAATATCATCTCCCACCGCTCCGCCCAGGAAGATCTGGTCCTTTAGCTTTGCTTTCATCACCTCGTCCAGCTTGCCGTACATCTCCTCGTCAGTCTTGATGCGAATCGATTCAGCGCGAGCAGTCATGTGCTGCCCCAATTTCGTTGCAATGGCAATTGCCTCGCTGTCCTCGTAGCTGTCTTGCGTCTCAGACTCCAAATCGAACGAGCCGCAGGGCAATTTGTCCTGAGTGACCATTGCCATCGCCTGGCACACGCCCACTATGGCAACAGCGACGTCATTCATGTCCTTCGTGCGATTTGAGAGCAAGGAGATGATCTCCGCGAACTGTCTCTCGTGCATCTTTACCTCCTTGTCGTCTTTGTGACGGTCCTTCGACTTCGGCCACGACGAATGGGCCCTCCATGTGTGCGAGCCACAGTCATGCAGGGCGCAGTTGCTGTACTTTCCATGGACCGAGCGGGCCCACTTTGCTGCTTCAACCCAGTCACCGGCGCTGGCCACCTCGAGCTGCATCTTGTCAGACAAACGAAGGAAGAGATACAACAATACATTGGAGTATTGGATCTGGGTCGTGACCTGGCCCTCGTCGTTGGCGGCCTCGAGCACTCCCGTCTTCAGCTGGGGTGCCAGGTCAGTGTGGACAAGCAGTGGGCTACACTTGATGCCGGTGGACTTCTCACAGTCTTCAAACAATGCGCTCAAGTAAGAGCTGATGTCACAGGCTCGGTTCCGGGTCTGCATGGCGTCGGACAGAGAGATGCCCTTCATCTTGAACTTCCTCGGCATGACGTCGACGTCCTCCTTCCGAAGACAGGCATCAGCTGGCTGGATTGCCAAGCGAACACACTGGACCTTGTCCTTGTACGGAGTTGGATCGAGCCCAAAGTTGCCCATCTTGGTCGCATCGAGGTAGAGCACGAGCCTGCCCGCCTCGGACAGAGCGCTCAGGATGAGATGAGTGTTGAGCCCCCAGAGCCAAACCCGGACTCCCCTGTGCCAATCGTTGGCTTGCACGATGCCTAGACAGTCGGTAGAGTCATCTCCAATCGCCTTGCGTGCCTTGAGATCCTTCTGAACGATCTTCTCCTCGGCCATGAGCATATTCGCGAGAGGGTTTCCACAGAGGCCAAGCTTCCGGTTGTGCTTCTTGGCGATCTCTCGGCTCAGCTCGTAGTTCTGCTGCAAGTCTCCCGCCGTGTTGCGCATGTTCCTCGCGGCAAACTTCGTTGGGCTCATCTCCTTGATATTCGTCAGCGTCTGTTCTCCCGGGCTCACTCCGCTCTTTTCCAACTTGGAGCGTAGAAAAGAGAAGAGAGAAGTGAGTTAGACCGGAAACGACCGATTTCGCCACAACTTTGCTCGTTCGCGCAGCCGCTTACGTCGCGATTCGTCGTACGCGAGTTACGTCGAACGAAGCGCCTCGAGTCCAGCTTTCCAGCAAAAAAAGAAGCGACGAAAATGACGAAGAATTGCCCGAGCAGCGCCAATTCCCGTGAGGCGTCTCACCTTCTCCCTCTCTCGCTTCCGCGCCGATCCCGTCAAGCGCCCAGCCGGTGCGTCGGGAGGATGAACACAGCCGTTTCCGTCGAAGCCCATGATCATCTCGACCTCCGCGACGACACCCTTTCCAATGAGAGCCAACTGATCGAAGCGAAAGCCGCCATTCCACGTCGTAGGACATCCGAACGGATGGAACACGCAGTGCCCACGAAAGTGAGCGATGAGATTGAGCGCCGGCTTGCGGCCTCTCTTGCCGGGACTGATCGAATTGACCTTACTGTTGCCGTGAACCGGTCCGAACTGGGCTGGAAAGTGTGGACTCATCAGCTCGTTGAATCCGTCAGCCTTGTCCGCTCCAGGCACAAAGGAGACGGCTACGACTTCATCACCATCGAGTTCCACATTGATCAGCTCGCGCACTTTACTGTTGGACACCTTGGCTTGGATTAGTTTCTCCGGGCGGTAGCGAACGACTTGATTGCCGTCGACCTCGTCCATCGCCAGGAAGCCGGGCAGATCGGTGTAGTCGATAGACTTGGTCAGCCTCTTCTTTAGAGACGGATTGAAGGCAACAGCAAGCCTTGACTTCTTTGTCTTCTTCCGCAGAGGAGAGGAAGTCCCGCGCGCGGCAGTGGCATCCTGCGATGAATGGGGGGAAGCAAAGAAGTGAGTGTGGAAAATCAGCTCATTTTCGCCACGACTTCTCTCGTCCGCTCAGCCTCGTACGTCGCGATTCGTCGTACGCGAGCACAACCAAAAGATGCGCGTCGAGCCCAGCTTTCCAGCAAAAAAAGAAGCGACGAAAATGACGAAGAATTGCCCGAGCAACACACATTTCCGCACGCACCTTCGATGGATCAACGCTCGCGGCGCCGGACACAGATGCATCCGAGTCCGAGGAGTCCTCGGCAACTGCTGCGCTGCTAGCTTCGTCGTCTCCGTCCGTCACTTCCTCGTCGCTATCGTCCGATGACGACGAGTCATAGGTCAGATCGTTCGAACCGACCATCCGCAGGAACATCGCCTTGGCCTTCCTCACCGCGTGCCCGGGCTTGGTGCTGTTGGTTGGCAGCTCACGCGGCATGTAGTTGCGGACGCCATAGTACATTTGATTGAGGCTCATGATGGTGCAATCAAGGAGATCGTAATGATTCTCGCCGTTGAACACAAAACACATGGCATTGGGCGTGGGCGTCACGTAAGCCTTCCCTTGGACGTACAGTGTCACACGGTCCAAGGCCTTGTCGTAATAGAAGAAGTGGGTGTACCTCCTCGTCCTGCTTCCCTTCGTGTAGACCACACACGACACCTTAAGCATTTTTGCCGCTATGGCGAACGTGAAGTCCAGATTGGCCCAGTATGTGATGGTGCATCCGTGGGTAAAATCAACATCTTGGGACCAGATCTTGTCGGTGATGCGGCCTTTGAGTTGAGGGAGCTGTCCTTTGAACGGGCCCGCGGGCACTCCGTCAGCCATCTGGTAGAAGCACGGGGCGTCGTCGTCGAGGCCTTCCTTCTTACGGAAGCTTCGCCGGTTCTGCTGATAAAACTGGGCCATCTTCCACCGGAACATGTTCATGTCCGAGAGTTGCAGCTGAAGGTCCTCGTCCCGATCCTGCTGCGTTAAGTGTATCTTGCCATCGCCAAAACCACTGGGCTGGGCAATGAGGGATTCTAGGCGTCCATGATACCAGGCATTGCGGATGATTGCCTCGTACCCACAGTTGCCATTTCCCTTGCAAGCCCGTTGCGGCCCAATTTGCTCAAGATCGATGACTGCTTTCAGACCATGGATTCGCTTGAACTCCTCAAATGCCCGTTGGCACCGCTCCGTAACGTTCTTGGAATCCCACACCAACATTGTGTCTCTGTGGAAACGGACAACGGAGGAAGAGAAAAACACGTCAGAAGCGAATTCAGTAGACTCGTTCAAACACGCCCCCACGCCTCCCTACTCGCAAGATATTGCACTGGCGTCCTCAGCAGATGCAATGCAAAGAATCCTGTGCTTGGAAGCGTCAGAAAAGGACGAGAAGGCGCCGAATGAGATGCATTTGAAAACGGGCTAGAAAAGAAGCAACTTTCAAAGACTGTTCTCACCTAGTTCAGGAGACTCGTTCAAACGCGCCCCCACGCCTCCCTACTCGCAAGATATTGCACTGGCGTCCTCAGCAGATGCAATGCAAAGAATCCTGTGCTTGGAAGCGTCGGAAAAGGACGAGAAGGCGCCGAATGAGATGCGTTTGAAAATGGATAAAAGTCAGCCCTTCGGGCCAGCTGAACAAGTGAAAGACTTACCTCCGGGCCGGGCATGCCAGTCAAGTCCCATGAGACCAATTGAGTCACACTAAAACCAAAATTTTGGCAGCACTTCCCCCCTCCCCTGTAAAAAAATCAAGGTGTTCTCCGCGGCTTCCTTGTCCAATCTCAGATCTTCCGGCAGCAACCATCCGGTGCCGCGGAACGGAGCCCCCCCGGACATACCTGCAACGGAACGACAGAACTGGACGGGAGGAGGTAAATGATTAGATACAAATCAACTAAAAAGGTGCCAATGATAACACAGTGTGCCAGAGCACTTTTTTCTACCGTCTTGAGTGGTCCGTACCATGGGTGAGGGGGTTCCCCCGGCCGCACAGCTGTTACCTGATTCTTTGGCTGGACAATCCGGGAGACTGTGGTGCCATTGGGGACAAGGGCGGTATAACAATGTGAGAGAAGCATCATTGGTACCTATGAAGTCGAGTGGGAGGGAAAGGTATGCCCCAAAAAAATCCTGCACCCAAATGGACGGCTCAACATCGGGCCCCAAACAGGCGCAAAAAATATTGCAAATTCGCCGCACCTATTTGGCATTCCGCAGCTCCAGGACGAGCCGGGACGCCCTGGCCGGGTTCAAATTCGAGTTGTACGCAAAGAGGAGATGTCCCTGGAGTACTCAAACGTCCAAATCCGCCAAGATCCCGCCGAGAACGAGGCAAATGGGCGGTGATGGGGCTGAAACATCAAATTATGGCTCAAACAACTTCTAACCAAAATCGAGCCAAAGCAGGGGGTGGCACGCCGTCGCCGGGCGTCGAATCTTCATCAGAACAACTAGGAGATAGGTTTAAAAAAAAGAATCACCTCAATCGTGCGTTGTGGGGCCGAGGTAGAGCCGTTTGCCCATGGGTGCTATGAGGCTGGTTTGACCATTGTGATGGAGGTGGGAGGATGGTCTGTCCGTCGTCCGTTTTTCGACGATTTTTGTACTAATTCCTACGTACGTACAAGGAGGGACCAAAGTCTTTGAGCTGCTTCCATGTGGAACTAAATCTTTTAAAGCTTTTAAAAGTATTGAGGACAGAATACAAGGCACAAAATCACGTTTAAAAGTACTGGCAACATCGAGTACTTTTAAAAGGCCTTTTAAAAGTATTGTTAAAACAAAGTATAAAATACAAATTTAGGGTCAGGGTGCACCTCCTCTAGGCAGCTTTGTTATCTACAACCTACTCGCCTCTGTACGTAGTATGGATACCTCAAGCGGCACTGAACCGACTTTCTGCAGATGCAGAGGCAGGCTCGGAGTCAGCGGACGCGGGGGCGCGCGGGCGGAACGGCGGTGCATCCACAAAGGCTCTCGCATAGAACGCACCATGAGGCTCCTCACCTGCGGCGCCATCCTCCTGGCCGTCTGCGGCGGCGGCGCCGGGGCGGCGGCCGCTCCAAACGTGCTCTCCGACTCCATCGCCCAACTCCGCCGGACCGCCAACGCCACCCGCGTCGGCCGCGTCGACGTCCTCCGCGACCCCGCGTCGAGCCGCGAACTGGCCGTGTGCCACGTCCCCCTCATCTCGCCGGTGCGGGTCCGCGCCCCGATATTGCAAATAATCACGGCGGCAAGGATTGCCATCGAGCACCTCAACACCGGCGACGGGTCGATCGTCCCGGCGCTCGCCGGCCTGAACGAGCGCTGCAATATCAGGTTCACAACGGAGAATTTGGAGAGCACAAGGCAGCCGTCGAGCGCCGTCCGGGCCGCGTGAGTGCATATGATTTGCAAATGGTGCATGTGATGTGATCGTTGCTCTTACATTTACTTTGCGCTCGGATCATTGCGATTGTGCGCACACACATATTGCGACACAGAACGAGCGTCCTGGACGACGCCTGCGCGATTGCAACTGTTCCGGATAAGGACACAGTTCCCGTCGCCGTCCTGTCGGGGGCAGCCGGCGTGCCCCACCTCTCGCCCGTGGCCGGGAGCGACGAGCTCAGCATGAAAGATATCTACCCAACGTTTTGGCGGACCTCGACTTCGGACCTCGCCCGGATGAGTGTCTTCGTCGATTATCTCTGCCACGAAGTCGGAACTAGGCACCTTATCCTTCTTCACGAACAGATACCTGCAAAAGTCGCTCGGGCGAGCAGCCTCCTCCAGAGCGCCGCGGTGTCGTGTCCCGACATGGACGTGAGGACCATCGGGGTCCCTGGAACGAAGGCCGTATCGGACGAGGACGCCGAGCGGGTCCTCGATGACATTGAGGAGAGCGGCTACCGCCACATCTTCTCCCTCGCGGCGAAGGAGCAGCTGTACCGCCTCCTCGAGTTGGGCGTCGACCGGGGCTTGGCGGCCAATCCCGACTACTTCTGGAGCGCCAACGTGCCCAAGCACGACCCTGCCGCGGAGGGGAGCAACCTCGAACGGGCCTTGCGGGGACTGGCGAGCATCGAACTCAACGAAAACATCGCAGGCGCGCCGTACCAGAAGTTCGACGAGGTGTTCGCAAGTCTCACGCCGGACGATGTCAAACTCGTGGAGGGCACTCTGCCATACCCAAACGCGACGATTCCACCCCCGCTGCTGAAGAAGCCCGTCATCAACATTCCTTACTTCATGTACGATGCGATCGTGGCGTTGGGTCTGGCGGCGTGCGCGCCCGACAAACAGGACGGATCGTACTTCGATGGGGCCCAGCTGTTCGAGGCGCTGCTCCAAACGACCGTCGTCGACGGAACGACCGGCGACGAAGTTCGGTTCGACGAGAACGGCAGCCGCGATCCTGCCTCGGCCACGTTCACGATCGTCAACTGGCTGCCCGGCGCGGCCGACGAGGACGGCCTCGTGACGATGAGCAACGAAGTCACGGCCATCTTCCAAAACGGCGCGTGGACGCCGGTGACGCCCTTCCTGTACAATGGCATGAGCGAGGCGGCGCCGTTGGACTCGCCCGTGCCGCAGACGAATTACAACTACCTTGGAACGGGGCTGCGCGCCGCAGGATTGACGCTGTGCGCCATCGCGCTGGCGGCGTCGCTGGGGTGGATGATCTGGACGAAGCATTTTGAGAAGGAGAAGGTCGTCAAAGCGAGCCAGCCCATCTTTCTCGGCATCATTTGCGCGGGCACTGCGCTTTTGGCCGCAGCGATCATTCCAATGTCGGTGGACGACGAGGTGGCGTCTCCGGAGGGGTGTTCCGTTGCATGCATGTCGATCCCATACCTCCTGTGCATTGGGTTCACGTTGGTCTTCGCTGCCCTGCTGGCCAAACTCTCGAGAGTGCGCAAACTGTTCTCGAACCAGAGCATGCGAAGGATCAAGGTGACGCCGAAGGATGTCATCAAGCCTCTAATCGGGCTTCTCTTTGCCAACGTCCTTGTGCTGGGGTTGTGGACCGGGCTGAATCCTCTGGTTTGGGACCGCGAGGTGACAGAAGTCGACAAGTTTGGAAATCCCGTCGAGAGTATGGGACGGTGCTCGTTCGAGGGCTCTTTGCCGTACGTGATCGTGTTGCTGGTTCTCGATCTGGGCGCGATGGTATTTGCACTTTACGAAGCGTGGCGGTGCCGCAAGATCAGTCTGGAGTTCGCCGAATCTTCGTACATCGCCTCGGCCATCGGTGTGACGCTTCTAGTGTGCTTCGTGGGCATTCCGGTCGTAATCATCGCGTCGGGCAACTTGCGGGCACAATTCTTTGTGACAAGCTGCATCGTCTTCGTCATCTGCACGTCGCTCCTCACGTTTATCTTCGTTCCGAAGGAGCAGGCCCGGCGGTCGAAAAAAGATATGAAGGCCGCGATCAAGTCGAGTATGATTGGCAGGGGTTCTACCTTCAGTCGTAAGGATTCGAATGCATCAGGAGAGGGCGGAACTCCTGTTCAAACGGGTGTACAAATCAGCATGGCCAGCACTGCAAGCGACGAGGGCGACGGACTGCGTGTATTGAACAATCCTAAAACAATGGCGGAGCTGGAAGAGAAGAATCGGGTAATGAAGCGAGAGATTGCCGAGCTGCGGCAACAACTGGCCAAACGCCGCTCCTCCTCTGCGACTGTCCCGGAAACCGATGAGAGCGAAACGTTTCTGAGCACTGCCGAAGAGGGAGAGGATGCCTGTTGAACTAGGGGAATGCTGCGGAGCTGAAGATTTAACCGGCGAGCGTGCAACTGCTCATTGTACAGATTACATATGTGCAGAGTGTAAAGGCGTTAATGTTATTGACAGTGGAATGTTTTGGTATTCTTTCCACATTCCCTTCTCACATCTCATAGCACCAAGCACTCGGATCGACTTCTTCGGGAGGAGTTCAATTCCATCCGAGCAGCAACTGGTGAAATAGCCGGCCAATCACGTCCAATGGACCAGGTGTACAAAAGTGCATGCAATCTCGACAATTGATCTGGCTGCACACGTGCGCGTCGGTTCGGCTGTAAAGCATTCGCAGTCGAGGTAGGGTATTCCCGCCTTCTGCAATTTAGACAACAGCAACATGTCCCACTGGTAGAACCGATCCCAATTATACCAAGGACGCTCCTTTGGCCCTCTCAGTCCGTACTCGCCTACCATTCGGGTGAAATCGAGTGTCCTCGCGGCCCGCACTGCATCTTTGGGCTCTAAAATCTGCTTCCTGCACCCGGCGGGGCTCTGCGTTTTCCATGCAATTCGCAGCGTCGGCCTTTCCCGCTGCAATGTCTCCACTTCCCCCAAAATCTCATCGATTAAAGTTCCGTATGTTGCATCTGAAGCGGATGTGAGGTGCGCCCCTACCGTCAAGACCACGATGTCTGGATTTATCCGGTCGACAAGCGCCCGCCAAGTATTTCCTCTGTTCATCCCCCCGTACCCTCTGCCCACCAATGTGTCGGAAGATCCAATGTATATTTGCGTCTGACAGTGTCCAAATCGCAATGCATTCATCAACGTGACCGCAGCCTGACCCATTGTGCTATCGCCAATCAAGAGAGCGGTCCGATTGCCCAGAAGTCGACACGTATCCGTTGCGTCGAACTGCCAAGGAAGATTGGGGGAGTGCCACACGTACTCGTCCCTGTAGCCCGGGCACCCCAGCCCGCAGGCGTGTCCTCCCAGGATGGCGGGGAACACCGGGTCGGGGTCTCCGTGATAGAGTTCGACGTTGAAGCCTGCGGGCACGCGGCATCGCTTCTCGAAGCCATTTGCACCCGTCTGAATATCGTCCAATCCGCAGCAATCCGGGGATGCGAAGGAGCGGTTGCGCCCCACGTACACCCACTCCCCTACCACACCGACAGGGTCGGTGCACGTGCCGTTGGCGTTGCACGTGATATTGGCTTGCTTCGGATGCGACGGGTCTGCACTCGACGCGCTCTGAAAATTGACGGGCACGACGAGGAAGGGCAGAAGGACGGCGAGGAAGGGCAGCAGGACGAGCAAGCAGGACGCCGGCGCCCTCATCCTCCTCCTCGTCCCGCTTGACTGAGTCGGCGACGAAGTGGGTG
>JALLAP010000288.1:0-18374 GCA_036939355.1 Thalassiosira profunda | reverse complement strand
TGATTTGCAGCGCGCTCTCCCCTGCCGGTGGTCCCGCTCTTGTCGACATAGCTTCGCAGCACCCTCGTCAGCACGTCCCTCGTCTCGAACTCGCCGCGGTTACCAAACGACGCAGGAAGGAAAATTTCGCTGCCCAGCGGACAAGGGAATCCCAACACCGCCTCGTCCATCCCGTGCAGCGACATTTGGCACAGAGACACTGCCATGTGTTCCGCGGCCTCCGCGTCCAGGACAGCGTCGTATTCATCGAGGAGCGCGTACCGCGCGAGGCCCTTGAGCAGGAGGGCGTTCAGCCCGGCTCCACCATTTACCGTCGACGCGAGCACCGTTCCGTTTTCCGGGAGCGACACCAGGCATCGCAAAACGCGCAGGACGCCCTTGAGCGAGAACGAGGCGGCCGAGTAGCCGCCCTTCCCCTCCTTGGCGCGGCCGTGGAGGCAGTTCGACAGGAGCTCCAGGAGCGCGGGCACCTCGCGCTCGTCGAGGATTGCGGAGTGTTGGTACCGGGCGAGCGGGCCGTCGGTGTCGTTGGTTTCGTCGCCGAGGAGAACGCAGCTCAGCGCCATTCGCTGCAAGAGATTGCAACACGTGTGAGATGAGATGCTTTTTGCAAGTCGATGGAATGAGGCACACGTCCACAAGAAACTCACCGCCTTGAGGCACTGCAGTCCTCCCGAACCCTCCTCCTCTTCGTCGTCCGGCCCTCCCTCGCTCGTCGTCGCGCGGCAGCGATCCACGATCCCCGCCAGGACCGCGACGCACCGCGGATGCTCGTCCCGCAGCGCCCCTCTCATCGCGGGAACGCCCGCCACGTGCACGAGCGCGTACAGAGCCGCGTCCGGGGCGGAATTGGGCTCCCAATCGTTCACGTCGCCGTCGTCCTCCAGATACGCCAGCACAATGGGCAGGAGGCCGGCGTCGAGCAAAGCCCGCGCGGCCGCGCCCGCGGGCGACAGCTTCGAGGGACGGGTCAGATTCTTCAGCGCGCCGAGGCACCACCGCGCGGTTTCCGGGAAGGGCGACGCGCCATTCTTCGCCGCGGACAGCGTGGCGTCGTTGGCCGGACGGCGGTAGTCGACGCCCAGCTTTTCCTCCAGGAGGGCGAAGAGCGACGCCAGCAGCTCTCGGGGCGGGTACGGAGTGCCCTCGGGCGACGTCAGGGGCACGGGACCGAGGGTGGCGAGCTGCTCGGCCGTCAATGACGCCAGCTGCAGAGGAATTGCAATTGATGAGGTCAGTACTTATGCAAGTAAAGAATGGAGCGTATGACAAACGTTCTTTCCCCATTGCCAACTCACCAACAGCGCGTAGCCCAGGCTTTCCACAAGCTGGATCTCATCTGCATCATCTCCTTCTTCAGCACCACCATCACCACCACCCGCCACCAACTCCCCCGCCAGCTCGCCCTCCCCAAACGTCAAATTCACCACCACGATGACCAACAAATGGCACCCCGGGTCCGCGCACAGCAATCGTCCCAACGTCCGCGCGCCGCCGTACTCCACGGCAACGCGACGCTTGTTCTCCTTGGGAATGGAGAGGTTGTTCAGCACCAGCAGCGTCAGGTATTGCTCGCTCGAATCGCGGGGGCACCGCTGCAGAAACGCCAGCAATACGGGGACGGCGGAGGGAACGCCCGTTTCATTGGATCCCGCGACCATGGCGATTCGCTCGTGCTTGCGGCCGGCATTCTCGGTCAGCGCAAAAAGGGCGCGGAGGGCCCGGGAGGGCACGTCGCCCGACGGATGGGGCGACACCTCGGGCGAGAGGGCGGCGAGGTAGTGCGGCAGGCAGGCCATGGACGGCGGTTGTTTTTGCAAGAGGGCGTGCAATTCCGCCCCGTCCAACTGCGACTCGACGCCGGCGCGCCGCTGCAGTTTCAATTGCCGCTGGTGTTGGATCATCGCGCCGCACGGCGAGCCGAGGCTGTCGTCGTCCTCTCCCCCCGATCGCGCCACGTGGTCATTGGTGGGCGTGGCGGGCAAGGGCGGCAGACCCTCCATAATGCCGTCCCGGCTCGGCGTGGAGATGGAGCGGGGAACGTCGCCCAAGGAGTCGTCGCCGCCCTCCCGCGATTGCGGCGTTTGCGCCGGAGGGACGTGGGCTTTGAGGGCCTTTAAAGTGGAGTGGAATTGGTCCGGGGCGGGAGACACGGAGACGGTGGGCTCGTTGCCGGCGATTGTGGCGGGTTGCGTCGCCTGTTGTTGCGATTGCTTGGCAGGCTTCAGGAAGGGAAACCGCTTCTTCTTCTGGCCTTCACTCTCGCCGCCGCTGCCGCCGGCCGCACCCTTCTTCTTCGCTTTGAAGAGGCCCATGGTTGCGAGATGTCAATACCTCTAGAGATAGGCGGATGACGATTGTAGAGATGAGGCAGCGGTCGTCTCCAGTTGTGCTATGCGCCTCGGCCTCTACAAGAGTTGCAATGCAGTC
The DNA here is from genome assembly GCA_036939355.1 of Thalassiosira profunda. NCBI lineage: Eukaryota > Bacillariophyta > Thalassiosirophyceae > Thalassiosirales > Thalassiosiraceae > Thalassiosira > Thalassiosira profunda. The sequence goes on along the minus strand of JALLAP010000288.1, from coordinate 15,944 downwards.
CAGCCGGCCGTCCTCCTAAGTAGCCCGTTCGCCTCGACCCTTGACAACTCAAGGCGAACCGAAATCTGCGCCGAAATTTTCCACCTCGGATTCATCTCGGCGAAAAAAAAAAGTTGGTTCAGAAGGGGTATCGATTCCTCCGTCAAATTTACGTGTCAATGGAGTTCGCTCCGAAGGAAGGGCTTATTGAACGGAATTTGACAGGGTCTTTTTCAGTCTTTCCCAAGAAGCTTGCACAAAAGCAGCGAGCACCGGGCAGGTGCCATACTAGTACCAAAAGCCCATTCGTCCGCCGCCGGCCCGCGCCCGGCGGACCGCGGCGGCGGAGGCTCCCTCCCCCGCGCGCCGGACCGAAGAAGTTGCAATTGTTGCAATGGGTGCGACGCCGCCGGGCCCCGGCGCTGCGCTCCGAATTCCACTGCCAACCAGCGTGCTCCATCGTGCGCGCCTAGGACGACCCGAGGACGTGCGAGACCTCTGCGAGCGGCCGCGCTCCTCGGCGGCCATTCGGTGGCGGCGCGGAGCGAGGCCCGCTGTGCGCGCATCTCTGCAGATGGCGAGGCCAAGATGGCGGCTCTAATACCTACGTAGCTCTGAGCCTGCCTACTCTGCACGCGCATCCGGGAGCTGGTGCGCGGTGGCATACTGGGAGCGTTCATAACTCCAACATCGCTTGGCGGCGCCATTTCGATTTTATGGAGACGCAGAGTGGCCGCGTCCCCATGATGGATGACAGAACGATCTGGCAGAGCCAGCGGGCACTATCGACCTCGATCATTCGTCGTCGGAGCAGAGGCGGTGCGGCCGGAGACAGGCCGGAATCCTGAACCCAGGCAACGTGCCAATGGCTGAATGGTTAGACGAGAGTGACCGGGATCCAAAAACATGGAGGGCAGAACATACGTCACTTCGAGCCCGTGGTGGCGATGTGGCGGGGCGGCGATTAGCTTGGCGGGGTATCTAGGTGGCAAAGTTTCCGTCGACTTCTTTGGTAGACAGCGGCCAGGACCGAGGACGCACGCACAATTTCGAGGCCGACACTCCCCTCACCGGGAAGAGGCAATCCGTTCGCAGCGACTGGAAGCGACATCGAGTGGCCGGGCGGGCTCGTGGGCGCCGGGTGTGCGGTTCTAGTTGAACGCCCGTCTTCGATGAGCCTGTCCTCGACAGGTGTGGCATCGGTGGGCTCGGGCATCGGCTCGGAGGGGCGCGGGACGAGGTCGAGTGCACGAGAACGGCTCGTCGATCGAACGGCGCCCCTTCCGTGGGTGCCTTGCTGGAGCGAGCGCCCGGTGGGATCGGGCGCCGACGAGGCGCTGGACCGCGTGTTCGCGACGGGATCGCGACGATACGGCACAGGAGCGACACCTGTACGAGGTCACTGTGAGTGGCAGCGGCACTTCGAGCGCCTGCAGCCGTGCCCTACAAACGTAGCAGATAGCAGCTCCTCTCTGATGAAATGCGCGCGCCTCGACAGCCACTGCGAGATCCAACCGCGAGAGGGAGCGTTCGACCCGCCAACAGTTTCACTCAGAGTGCCTCTGTTTTAGACCGAGAGCTTGCAATCTACCTTCGATACAGAGGTGTTGGAAGGAGTAAGATTTTTCAGGTGATAGGCGCATTATTCAGTTATGTACCTAGCCTCTACCTGCGGTGACTAAACCTTTTCTGTTTTCTTCACACATGAATTCACTTGGCCTTCGCCATACAAACGACCTCCACGGAGCTGGCGCTGGTTGCGTGATGATAATCTGTTCAAGGGTTCATCGTCGTGGAGGAACAACTGGTCGGGCGAGCATCCTAGTTCCTTCCTCGCAGTCCCCTCACATCTTCTTCACCGCAGGCTTCAGTGTATTTACCCTGGTTCACGCAGGTTTGCGACGCGCACCCAGGAACAGGTTTGGGCTTGCCGTTGTTCTGGTTCTTGTCCTCGGCGTTCAAGAGACCGCAGGTCGACCCACAGCTAATGCACTGCAGCGAACACTTGCCTCCACCGACTTCGTGATGGTAAACACAGCCTGGAATCTCCCCGCCCTCGTCGTCGGTGGCGGTGCATTGGACGCACTCGTCGTAAGGGAGGCAGAAGTCTGCGTCGATGTCGCCGGGGCACCAAGAGACAGTAGGCGATTCGGTGGGAGACTTGGTCGGGTTCTTCGTCGGCGACTGCAGGAGGGAGTCAGAGATGAGGCTCACAAGATGTCATGTCCAAAGAGATTGCACTCACTTCCGTGGGGTTCTTCGTCGGCGATGCGGTCGGGTTCTTCGTCGGCGACTGCAGGAGGGAGATTGCAGCACGGCAAGGCGTCAGAGATGATGCTCACAAGATGTGCACAAGACAATGTCCAAAGAGATTGTACTCACATCGGTGGTGATACCGGCGCAGTTGTGGATAAAGTTCATGTAGGCCTTGAGGTTGTTTGGGTTGTAGAAGCTTTCCGCCGGCGCGGTGAAAAAATTTTGTACGTATGGATCACCAACAACCATTACAGATCCACAAGTGGGGCACGGCTTCCATTCGGCCCAAGCATTCAATTGGTTGGTTCCGATGATGGTGGCACTGTTGGGAGTGACCACAACCTCAGCAAGAAGGGTGCTGCCGAATGTGAGTCCGTTCAAGTTGCCGTAAGGCCCGACAGTGCTCAGTCCATCGGCAATGAAGGTGCCTGCATTCGCAGTCTGGCTGCCAGCAGTGGCAGGCCCCAAAACAGGACCCAATGCTCCAAGGGCATCGATCAACGCGTTCGCTGAGGACTGACTGGAAGAGTCGGTATTGCACTCAATAATGAAGCAAGTTCCGGCCTCGTTGGCAGCCTTGGCCGCAGCCTGCTCGGCGGCGGAAGCGCCAATGTTCGATCCACCGGTGCCGTGGTAGAAAACATTGACGCCCCCAAGGGCTCCGTCGAGAGAAGTCAGGCCGTCTAGAACTGTGTACCCATCCGAATTGAGCTGGTTCTCAAAAACGGAATACCCAAACGAGCCTGTGCCTGCGTTCTTGAGATCGCCGCCTGACTGACTATCCCAACTTACGACGATGTCGCTTGAGGACGCCGTGGGAATGAGGGGGAGGGCGGCGACGAGGGAGGAGAGCTTCATGGCTGCGCGCGCACGACGAAGGCAACACGAGGGCGTGAGAGAGTTCGTGAGGAATGAGCGACGCGATAGAGCAGATGCCTTACTTCGTAATCGGGGTTGTATGCTTTCGTTTTGCTTTCAGAGTTGTCGTCGGGGACCGGTGTGGGATGTTATGAGCTCGATGCTGCGCGCCGGGAGATGCTGCACTTGGCCCTCCACTCTCCCTCGGCTCTCCCTTTGCTCTCCCTCGGCTCTCCCTTTGCTCTCCCTCGGCTCTCCCTCGGCTCTCCCTTCATTCGCTGCACAGCGAAAGATGGCGTCTTTTTGCTGTCGTAGTTCTTTCATGTAAGTATGTATCTACCTCTAGTTGTAGCTGTCGCAGCCCTCCAGTCGGCGCCTTTTTGATTTTCGCCCCCTCCTCCTTCCTCCCCCTCGTCGCGTGCGGGATTCCAGCGGCCGCTTCGTCGACCGCCGATGGCAATCACCCGGAGGTGGTCCCCGCCCATTGCGCGAGGGTGTCCCGCCATCGTCTGGGCCGGCCTCGGGCCAATCTTGCGCGGGTGGTGTTCGTCGAGCCTGTTCTCGTTCTGATAGAAAGACGGCAATACGGCAAGCAGAAGGTGTCCCTTGTCAACGATGAAAGCGAGCTCGGATCCATATAGACCTCGGGTTCTTGGGCGGCGGCGGCGAAAAGCGACGAGACGGAGGGCGACGACGAAAGGAGAGGGGGCGGGGGCGGCAATGCGGCCGGCGGGATGACGAAGTAATAGCAAGCGATAGTCTGGACTCGACGGACCGGCCTCGGGCTGGTGGGGAGAACCGGAGCATGGAGCGCCCAAATGAGTCTCCTCCCAGGTGATACCTGTACAATCACCCTCAAATGGTGGCCGGCGGCGCTCGTGTTGTGACTGAAATGGCAAGAGCAGCCGACATGCCGGCGGGATGACGAAGGAAGTGTGAGAGTGGCCCTCTATCTGGACTCAACCGATATCGGCCACGACGTGACGATGCAGCTCTCGGCGACAAAAAGAGAGGGAGAGCGAAGCCATACCATCTCAAAAGCCCAGGATATCTCTCTCTTTGAATATCGTTTGATGTGACAGGTGAAACTTGGCGAGACGGAGGAGGCGTTCGAGAGTGAAACTGTGTGGGGCAGATACGCATCAGCAAACTTTCGATGGATTGCTGTGCGCCGTCCTCGTCACTGCCCTCCGACACGAAGTCAGACGACATTTGGCTTTCTACTAGCGAAGCTCGAGGTTTCAGCTTAAACAATGATGCGACGTCTCCGCCAGATAGTACAGCATATGCCGGATGTCGGGCACCACGGCTCCTGATACCGGAATGCCCCCGTCTGGATGGTGCGTCACATCGTGGTCCGAGCTCCGCCACGGACACCGGCCCGGGAGGAACTCCGTCAGATTGATTAACCAGTGCGCGTTCGGCACTGCCCGTCTTCACGTCGACGTCGAACAGGATGTAATCGTGGTTGGTCGCGGCGTTCTTCCTCCCGGCGCGGAACACGCAGCTCAATGCAGTGACGTACCTTGCAGGCCTTGATGACGTCGATTTATCCCCGGGACTGGGTGATGACTCGTCGGAATGTGATCAGCGGTGCATTCTCCGGGTAAGTGCCGACTGACCCACTCCCCGTTCAGTCTCCGCTCCTGGGTGTGATCCAATCGCCTCCGTCCGTGGCATTCCGATAGAAATGGATGCTAATGCCCCCTCTTCGTTCCGAGGCTTCACCACAATGGCGGGATAGTCGTCGAGGTACGGGCTCACCGGTACCCCCCGCTTGGCCCCCTCGAGGTAGGTCCACTTGTTCTCCATCTCGTACCCGGGCGGGACGTGTTAAACAGTGCGTGGCGCATCCCCGCCACGCGGCAGTTGCCCGCCAGCAGCTGAACCAATCGTTCGCAGCGCCAGCAGGCGGATCGCGTATTCCTCCGAGATGATGCTCGTTCTTTGATCGACTGCGACAATCTTTCTCTCCCGCGCAATGTCCCGAATTAAGAAGCTGCATTTGACCCACTCCTCCTCCTCCTCCTCCTCCTCCACCACCACGATTTGCTCCATCCGCTCCCGCCTCCTCCAATTTCGCCAAGACCAAATCGCACTGGCCGGACAACGTGGCGCACGCCTCCTTCAGCGCCTCCACGGCCGTCAATCCCTCTCCCCCGCCGGCCATCGCCTCGTCCCCCGAGTTGTTTGCCGGTTGCGCCGTCTGCACCCGCACGTGCACCACCGGCTCGGAGGGATGAGGCACGCAGTACATACCCCGCAAGTCGACGCGAGCGTCGTTGATTAGAGAACTCGTAGCGCAATTGAAGGCAGGCCGGGGCGGGGCGGGGGGGTGTGGGGGGCGGGGGCGGGTGGCTGGGGAGTGGGGAACGGACGGACGGAAAGTGCTCGGATAGATAGTCCTCCTTCCTCCTCCTCGCTCTCTCCAAGGAAATTACACGGGTTGAATGGCTGTTGGCGCGCCCTTGCTTTGCCGTGCTTTGGCTCGCGGACCTTCTCTGGTGTGCTTCGCAGTATCAATGGCGTGCGTTACTTAACGCCAATGACACTGCGAAGTCGGACGCATGCCAGACCAAAATCACGTGACCAGCGGGTTTGGACAAACTCACGTGAATTTGGTCTGGCATCGTCCGTCAATGACACTGCGAACGACACCAGAGAAGGTCCGCGCCCTCCCCCCGCCATTCAACCACGGTCAGCATTCAACCCCTGTGTAATTTCCTTGCTCTCTCGCTCGTCGCGCGTCTCCGTCCCCCCCCGAGTAGGACGGCGCAGCGGAATGCCCCCCTCCCACCCATGGGATGCTGCCCCCCGCGACCAAGAGCCACGCGGCCTCCTCCCAGACGACCTCTCCGACGGGGGTTGCCGGTCGATGGCCTCTGGAACCTCGCCAGAGGCCTCAGAAAGCGCCGTTGGTGCGCCAGGCCTCGGTCAAGACGACCGGAGCCTCAGCCGCCGCGCGCTGCGGAGGTCCCTCCCACCTCCATGACCGCCGTTATATCATCTTTTGTCACTGCAGATGTCCCGGATAACCCATTGGGGGCGTCGTCGCCGGCGGGTGACCGCAAACGATGCACATGAACCGCCTCATCGGCGACGCACCGTGGGAGGGGGGTAAAGGGAACATAACGGCCATACTGAGGTCGATGGCGGCGAAGGAGGGTTAGTTCAATATGAAGGGGACGCCATGCAACAATCAAACTGGCAGGCGTGGAGCGATGAGGCGGCGGTGCACGAGGAAGGGCCTCATTTTTCTGGTCTCGCGGCTATTGCAATTCACCGGTCTTCAGTCTTTGGTGAGGTGGCGACGCCGTCGATCTAGGCAAGGATGGCGACCGGGGTGATATCGGGGACGATGGTGCCCACGTCATGTTGACCTTGGAAGTGGGGGCGGTAAGATAGCTGTGGGAGGCGGCAGCCGGGCCGGGTGCGTCGCAATCTCTCGTATTTCGGGGTGGGTAGCAGTGGCCTTCGGAGGACGGGCGTTCGGCGGCGGCCCTCGGCTCTCGGGTTACTGAAATGGCAAGTGCGGCCGGCATGGCCGGCGGGTCAGTGGTGCTGTCAATCTCTTGATGGCGGCGCCATCGTCGCCGCTCTGCCATTCGGCACACATGTCTCCTCTATCGCAGGCGATTCGGCTTAACCTGTGCAATTAGTTATGTTAAACCGACGGAATCTAAACCACAGTGTCTTGATTTCTTTGTGTTGACGGATAAGATGCAGCATCGCTTGACCTAAAATGTTCCGCTATGGAGCTGCGTGAGAATCACGGGCGATTGATCAGATGTCGCCGGAGCCGGAGCTCATGGAGAACGTCGCCAACGAGCAGCAGTCGGCCGTCTCGCCGTCCCTCCGCAGCGATGTGTTGATGTCCAGGTCGCGGAGAAGCTGATCCTGCTGATTGTCGGGCGAAGAACCCTCCAACAACTTAAAGACGTACGACATGTCGAACACCTTGTCATCTCCAGCCTCCTTGACGTGGTCCTCCGACATGTCGATCAGCATCTTGTCGTCTTCGGCATCCATGTCGTGGCCCTCCGACCTGCTGGAGGTGCTGCTCTCGTTGAGCGCAGCCTTGGTCGCTCCGCCCTTGCCATTGCTCGGCGACTTGGATTCGCGGATGTAAAAACTTGCGCCTGGTTCATCTCGGACGAAGGACGGGTGGCGGTAGACGAGGAATTTGTGGGCGACGTCGTCCGGAAACTGCCCCACCGACGGCTGCATCTTGAACTTGTAGGCCGAGAGGCGGTTTTGGAAGGACGTGAGCTTGCTCTGGTTGAAGAAGACCGACATGATGTTTGTCGTGTATCCGTCTTTGTCGATGGCGAAGGACGCCCCGTCGTCCATCCAGAAGATGTCCTTGTCGAGAGGCTCGCAGCTGGCGAGCATGTGCAGCTTGGCGAGGAATGGAAGGGCCTTGTGGTTCGAGCCGAAGACCTCGAGGCGGAGCTTCTCGATGGCCTCTTTCCACTCTTGAGGAGACAAGTCGGGGCTCCTCTCAATCAGAGCGTGCAAACGCGCGTGCATGTCGCCTCCGGTCATATTGAGAAGAGTGAATGAATAGTAGTATCGTTGGCCGCCCGTCGGTTGCAATTTGTGCGGATATGAATATTGCAGAGGATCCGAACGAGGCGGCGGCGGCGGAGCGCTCGTTCATGCGAACACTTTGCAAGCAAGCACCGTCTTGCTTTGGGCGGGGGCAACTCTGAAAAATGCGAACTGGGGAAGTATCTTGGCTTCGGATCGAATATTGCTGAGCAGCTTCCTTAAACCATCACCCAGAAACGATATCATTTTGCACGCTGTGACACATAAAAGATTAGACTCGCTGCGAAACCGAAGGGCCCTGAGTGTCTTTGCAGAAGAACTGCCCATGCAATAATTGCTGTCAATGGAGTACCATGCATCTTCGCACGAGACGCTCAGCGAGGGTTTGCAAAAGGAATGCTTTACTGTCTCTCTTGGGCTGAAAATGAGAGCGTGCAAAGATCTTGTGCATCTCGGACTCGATCCTTCTGAGCTGCATTCCTCACACCATCACCCAGAAACGATATCATTTTGCACGCTGTGAGACATACAGACGCTCGTCTGCGAAACCGAATGGCCCTGAGTGTCTTTGCAGAAGAACTGCCCATGCAATAATTGCTGTCAATGAGTACCATGCATCTTCGCACAAAAGAATGCGAAGAAAGGCCTTTACTGTCTCTCTTGAGCGTCTTCACCTCTGATGCTCGATGAATCGTGCCAAGCCGGCGAGGCCGAGGGGCAAGTTCAAATCGCCCAAGGTTGCATGCAGTTTGGTTTGACGTTATGCTTCTCATGTTTTGGCCCAAGACCTCTGCACTTGCACACGTCCCTTCCGGAAATCCGGACTCAGCGCCGGCTCCTCTTCTACTACCTCTTCTCTTACAATTGCTGCAGATACCATGTCTCCGCCCCGCAAGTGGAAACAGCACAGCGCGGACCTTCTTCAGCTGTACGTGCAGCGCGGCCTCGTGCCACCCGAGCACTCGCTCGAGGGCTGGGACCGCGCGAACTTCACCGTCTGGACGAAGAGCGGGAACAGGAGCAGCTCGGTAGATAAGCACGTATACACATGCATGTTCACCTGCCCGATCCTCGGAATCCACTTCCCGTCGGGCGAATTGGAGAAATGCCAGAGCGTGCGCGAGGACGACGGGACGTATTGGTACAGTGAGTAGATATTGAATTCGTTGCCTTCGAAGGGATCTGCTCTCACGCTTCTCGCCGTGCCCTCCGTCCGCATAAAGAATCCGGTCACCGCGCGCAGCAGGCCGCCGCGGCCAAGGCGCTCGATTGCATTCCACTTCTGGACGCGTGGAGATCTCCGAGCCATCAAGTTCCGCGCCGATGCTGCGACGCCATCGAGATGCTGTTGCCCTCGGGGTTGCCGCTGCCGTCGATGCACTGGGATTTGGCGATGGTGCTGACGAAGAAGAGGAAGCTCTCGCTCAAGCATCAATACATGGAAAGTGCTGAGAAAGGCCAAGCGGCCAGTAGCGAGAAATAAATGGGTGGTTGCATTATCTCTAACTTAAGAGCTGGAAACACTTCGTATTCTGTAAGCTTAGTCGTCTGCCTCCGGCTGCCTCCTCGCTCACACAACGAATGCGGCGCGAGGAGTCTCTCGCAGCACGAGGAAGTTATTCGCCCAAAACGCGCATTCTGAAATCGCTTCGTATTCTCGATGCGTGCGCCGCACTTTCGACTTCTTCGCGGAGGGCCGGAATCGTCGACGTCTTAGCATTTCCTCCTCGCCGATCAGCGTCGCAGTAGTCGTCCGTGCTCGCTGTGCGTGTTGGCGGAGATACGATGTGTCCCTCCATTTCCTCCCTCTCCGCGTGCCCACTCCACTTCCTCCGCACATTCTTCGCTCGCTCACAACGCCATCTGCCACGGCCGGTTGCGCTTGTCGGTGTACTTCCGCGATTCGAGCCGCTTCCTCCGCCCCACGAACGGCGCGAAGGCGATCGGATCCCCCTCGCCCTGGCACCCGTGCATGCCCCCTCCGTAGAAACAGCCGAGCTGGCGTTCCGTATTCGATGGTACAGTATTGCAATCGAACGAAGAAAGTGCATCAGTTTTCAGTTTCGTCAGATTGACAATCCACATGGTAGGTACAATCGCACAACCGGCACGCTCTCTCTCACCTTCTCGTTCCACTGCCACGCCTTGCACTTCTCGTCCGCATCACAGCACGCCCGCATGCACTCCGCGGCGCTCCCGCTCGCGTCCTTCTTCACGTCGCCCAGCCCGAAGCACTGTCCCACCTCCTCGTCAGGATTCCACGTCGCCTCGCTGCACGCCTTCTGTCGTCTCTCCTCGGCCTCCGCCCCCTCCTCCTTCGCCTTTCCGTGGTGCTGGAGGTATTGTCCGTGCCATCGCTGGGGCGGGTGGTCGGAACACCACGCCGAAGGGCCGTCCTTTTCCATCCCCAGCCGGATGTCCTTCCCCTGGAGGCAGCCCACGTCTGTTTTGATGGTTGCAATGAATTTGCAAATGTTGGTGGATGGCGGTAGGAATTGCAATTCCACAACGTCGTCCAGAGGTCAGATGATTCGTATCGCATTCACATCGCATCACATCTCAGTCATGTGCACATGCCATCCAATCAAGACATAGATATGCGTCGCATTGCAAAACTGTCGACGCATCCCTCAAATATCGACGCACCTTCCCGGAACTGCCAGCTGATGCACTCTTCGTTGGCGCAGCACGTGCTCGCGCATTGGCTTATCGTCGCCGCCTCCCCAAACGGCTTCAAATCGCCCGGGCACTTGCCCCGCAAATCCTCGCCCTTCTTCCACGGAACCCGCGGACAGGGCGGCACCTGCAATCGCCGCGCCGCCTCAATGCTGCTCCTCGCGCCGCCATTCCAAAGCACCTTCAGCGGCGGGATGAGAAAGACCGAGAGCAGCGCGGCCACGACGAGGAGCACCGCGAGCTGGCCGCGGCGGGCGATCCAGCGGCGGAAGAATTCGAGGGCGGTGCCGTGCCGCTGGTACTTCTTGTCCTTGCCGTTGTTGGCGTCCTCAATGGCAGCGGAGGGCGGCGCGATGGACGACGGTGCGGCCGCCGCGGTGGAAGAGGATTCCTGTCGCTTGATCATCGTCGTTGGATTGGCGGAGGCGGCTGCAGCAACAAGGCAGTTGGTGCATCTGCTGAGAGCTGGAGCCTGAGAGCACCACACCAGGCTGGAGACGATGACGACGTGCTGGTTCCCTCTCTCTAGATAGTAAAGACAAATTTTTAGGTATCTTGAGCGAAAAGATTATAACGGGCGTAATTTTTATCGGAGGAACTTCTTGTTTTGGCAAATATTTGGTTAGATACTTCTGGTAAGTAGGATATATTTTTCCGCGCTGCTGGCTGCTGACGCCCTCATTGTCATTCCTACCTTTGGAGTTTGGAGTTGCGTGTGCCTCCACACATGCACCCACCGTCCTCGTCCTGCAACACGGCCCGACGGCTCGTCCTCCTCGCCGCGGCCCTCTCGGGCGGGCCGGCGTGCTGCGCGGCGTTCAATCCGGGTGCCGCCGCTGCCTCCGCTCACGGCGGTCGGGCGCGACGCCCACACCAACCACTCCGCCCACATCCCAGAGGGTGCACCGCGAGGCGACCGCCTCCCCTGCGGCCGCGGCGGCCGGTCCGGCTGCTAGACGCCCCGGGCGGCGTCGAGTCGTCGATTGTGCCGTTGGAATTGTCCGCCGACGTGGACTTCGGGGAGCTATTTGTCATGGACGTCGTGCTCTTTGCGAGAAGAAACGAGAGTGGCGACGATGATGCAACATCATCAGCAGCAACAACAGCAACGACATTAAGCAATTGCAAATTGGAGCTGGGCGCCGTCCAGGAGAATGGCAACGTCGCCCCTCTCTCGACGTGGACGCTCGAGTCGGCGTACTCCTCGGACGTCGCCGACATGCTGGAATTCGTCGTGGACGAGGAGGATTTGGTCCCGGGCCTGACGTCCGAGGAGATACGGGTGCTGAAGGTGCTGGATGGAGAGTTGATCGGGTACGGATCGCGGCAGGTCGGGGGCGGGAAGGGCCCGGGAAATCCCCACGGGGAGGAGAGCGAGTTGCTCTACTACATCGATCGGGGCGTGGTGGAGGGGACGTACGGGATGGTTGGGAGAGGGGACAGAGCAGGCGAGGGAGAAATGGAAATGAGGACGATCGACATCACGGTAAATCCTGGCTTGGAGCATTTGTGGTAGGATTAAGAATGGCGCAAGAAATCCCTACATCAATTCCATTGACCTTCCCCGATGCACTGACATCCGTGCGGAGGCCGAGGCCTGGAATTGGCCGTCATACACCGCGCTGACCGTTTGTTTGCCTCCATCATCCGGCCCATTTCGCCCCTGCTCGATTTTCTTTTCATTCTGGCGGGACGGATCTTTCCCGCTGCCCGTGCATCCTTCCTTCCTCTAGCCTCACGTCTTGACGTACAGCGCCGCCACCGAATGCGGCGCCGTGTCCGGGCAAAGCACCCTCAAATCCCCCTCCCACGCGAACCCGTCGTCCTCGTCGAGCCTCCCGTCCACGATCACGATGCGACACCCCGCGCTCATCGCGGCGGAGAGCGCGGCCGAGAGGCGGGGCAGCCTCCGTCCCTGCAGGCTCGTGGACATGGCCTTGGTGTTTCCAGCGCGGGCGTTCCCCGCGCTCCACGTCGTGGCGAAGCACACCGCCAGCGTCGCCTCCTCAAGGACGCGTCGCACTTCCTCGGTGGGCGCGTGGACGTCCCCAAGGAAAAACTCCACCTCGGCTTGATTTCGTCGGAGCGATGACACGTCGCCGCCGTCCAACTCAACCGCTTCCAAGTTGGCCGCGTGCCGTTGCGATCGATCGACGAGGCCCGGCACAATGTCCACGCCGTACGATTTCCGAATCGCATTCCTCCGTCTCCTTCTTCTCTCTTCGACATTTCTCCCCTCCTCCGCAAAAAGCTCATCTTCTGACGATGCATACAGCAGCGATGCCCCCAAGACAAGCGCGCCGTCGCCGGACCCAATATCCAAGAACACCTCGTCCTCTTGAACGCCCACGGCGTCCAATATCGTCGCCAGGACGGGGAGGGAGAGCTCGCCGTACACCAACTCGTGCGCCGGCAATGTTGTTGGTTGATGATGGGCGCCAGAAGAAATGCCATCGCTCTCAGTGCAATCGTGTTGGAAGGACGAGACCGCCGCGCGGGCCGCGGCGTAGCGCTCCCTCCCCTCCAAAGACGACGACGATGCGCCCGACGACGAGCCGTCGCCGAGGGCGGCCGAGACGAGGCGGGACACTCTGTCGAGATGGGCGGGGGGCACCTCGGGCATTATCACCCGAGGCGGGCCGCTGTCGACGGACGAAGCAGCGGCGGCAGACACAGTCCCGCGCGCAGCGAGGGCGGTCGCCGCCGGCGCGAGGAGGACGAGGCCGGGCAGCGGCAGTAATGGAGACATCTGGCGCTGGGGAGGGAGGCGGCCGGGTGCAGCAACTGAGGCAACCGAGGGCCCAGGGGCAGTAGCGCAAGGGTACGCAAAATGATTATACTACCTACATTAGTAACCAAATTCCAAGTTGAGGAGATTTATTTCATTCACTTGTCAAATCTATTCGTATGTGAGCTGTTGATGTGTATGATTTAGGTAGCGCTAATAAACACCGGCATGCAGCTGGGCGCACCCAAAGTCTGTGACGCCCGCCCAGGAGGACTCGCAAATGAGCCCCGGAGGAGCAACGCTGCTTGCGGAATGAACCGCCGCGATGAGGAGGGGCACGTTGGCGCATCGCACGCAACCGAAGGAGGACTGAAGGAGGCGTGCGTTTGCAAGATACAATGAATTGACAGATGTCATGATGCTGTCGTTCTTGCAGCGTCGCTCCGACGCCTCCAAATCGAGCGCCGCCGATGGGGACACCGATGGATCGTCCGCCCACGTCTACCGCGGCGGCAGCGCGGCGGAGATCCCGAAAGACACTACTCGCCTACGAGTGGACCCGGAGGCAAAGCACCTCGACGGGCGGGTCGACTACGGCCGCCTCTTCTCGATGGAGCTGCCGAGACAGGCCATTTCGATGGGCGTCAATTTGACGCAGGGGACATCGTGCCTCCCGCCCTCCCGCATCGTCCAGGCGGCGGTGTCGGTTTTGATTTCGGACGACGCCAAGGTGAAGGACGTGTTCAAGGGCGAGAGCCTGCGGTGCCTGCGCAACGTGGCCTTCCCGGCGGACCTTCCGGAAAAGCATCTTCCAACGTTCCAAAATAACAGCGCCCTTGGGCGGGTGCTCCCATCGCGGAGAAATCGATCGCTGGCATTCTCCTTCATGTGCAACGGTTACGCGCTGCGGGGGAGGTTCGACCGGCTGCCCGTCCACGCCGTCTGCTACTATCATTCGTACGATACAGCCAAAGTCGCCGTGCGAGAGCTGCGGCGGGCGCTGCGGGAGTCGGGTTCGGGGACTGAGCTGGACTGCTTGGGGATGAGCCCGCTGCACCTCTTGGCCTGTTCGACCAAACACCGAGCCAAGATGTATCAGATGTTGATCGATGCCTATCCGCAGCACCTCATCACCGAAGACGAGTGGGGCGACATACCGCTGCTTTATTTGCTGTGGGGACGGGCACCCCGGGAAATTGTGGAATTGGTGACAGACAACATGAAGGAGATTTATCCGGGATACACCCTTGAACTGCAGAAAATGATCGACACGCTTTGTCTAGCCGTGGCCCCGATTCCTTGTGTGGAGTATCTTGTCACGACACTGTGCAGTGCATTTGAAGAGGCGGCATCGGAACTGCAATCATTGGATTGGGGGGCATTTGTCGACACGCTCTGCACGAAGGCAAGAGCGTCCGAAGAGCACGTCCACGAATTCGTCGACCTCTACCAAAATCTCTGCCCGGAGAATGATGCGGACTTGCGGTCGACAGCGGCCGGATTCATACGACGCGAAAAGTTTGGATTCCAGAGATTTTGGCTCAAGCTCGGCATTTCCTCGCGTCTGGCGTCGTTGGAGAGGCAGGAGTGGCGAGACGAGTTGGAAAGTTTGATAGAGGATTGTCCCGTCGGCAATACCTCCAGAGCTCACAAAGAGAGGATGAACGTTGTGGAATCGTTGTATTGGCGACTGGAGGCGTATGAGTTATACGGCGTGATGTGGTTATTGGAATTGGCGTTGTGGAAGGCACGAATGGAGAGCGGCGGCGGTGGCCAAGATGGGGAATCCAGGACTCAATGTCGCGTCACTTGCGGGGCGCCTGCTGTTGTACCGAAAGTTGCAGCCTTTCTCCTCAATCCAAAACCTTTCTAAGTGGATCTGTATCTGTTTTGGCAAGATTTCGTCGTCACTCGCCCATGTCCCAGTAAATGGTCAGCTCGTCGTCGTCCCCGTCGTCTCCCTCCTCCATGAAATTCTCAATCGACAGCGATTCCGTCTCGAAATCCAAATCGTCGAAGTCCGGCACGATGCAGTCG
Organism: Thalassiosira profunda; assembly: GCA_036939355.1. Taxonomy (NCBI): domain Eukaryota; phylum Bacillariophyta; class Thalassiosirophyceae; order Thalassiosirales; family Thalassiosiraceae; genus Thalassiosira; species Thalassiosira profunda. The sequence goes on along the minus strand of JALLAP010000288.1, from coordinate 859 downwards.
ACCATCCATCTCCCTCCGCCTCCTTTCGGCGACTGCCCAGATATAGCGTCTATTGATCCCTCCGTCACCCCCTCCCTCGCCACCTCCTCCGTGAGCTTGGTCACCTCCCACCAAAACCACACGGGAAATTCCCGCCGCGCCCCGATTCCGGGTCGTATCCTCACCAAACAGCACGCCACGTCGACAATCCCGCTCTCCTCGTTCGGAATTCCCTCCGGCTTGATTTCCAACAGTACCTCGGCCCGCGCGTGACCCACGATCAGGTCGTACGGGGCCGCCTTCAATTGTTGCGTGTAGTCGTCTACGGAGCCGGTGGCGTTCTGATTGGAGGGGGAGCACAGCGCATAGGCACCTCGGAGGTCGGACGTTTGGTAGCAGTGGAGCTGATTTTGGACGACCTCCTCCGCCGTCACGGGGTGCGGGAAGGGGGGCAGGTTGTTGTTGGAAGTGGGGGGCACTGAGAAGGCCTCGGCGCAGCCAGCGACGAGGAGCGCCGCGGCGACAAAGAAGACGAATGTTGATGTGGCCGCGAGGAGGGGCGCTACATTTCGCGAGGCTGCCGCGCCTGCGGACCCCGTCGCCGCCATCTCTGCCGGCAGTCGCCTCCGTCTCCGCCGCCCATCGATGGCGCCGGTAATGCCGTTCATCGTTTGCGTGCACCAAGCAGACCGGTTGGCTCTGGATGCTGGATAGGATGGGGCGGGGGCTAGCTGGCGGGGGGCGGGGGGCGGGCGGGTGCGGTGCGTGACCTTCTCTCTGGTGTGATCACGTGAATTTGGTCTGCTGGTCAGACTTCGCAGTGTCATCTAATTATTACCAGGCAAATTCTGTCCGTCCGTCTGTCTGTAATACTGCCCTT
>JALLAP010000287.1:0-15078 GCA_036939355.1 Thalassiosira profunda | reverse complement strand
GGCACTCTTCCCTCGCCGTGGAAAACAACTTGATCGTTCGATCGCGGCTCCCGCTCAAGAATCTGTCTCCGTCCATGGGCGCCAGCGCCTTCACGAAGCTGGTATGGCCCTTGAACGTGCGGAGGCATTCCTCTTCGTCGACGTTCCACAGCTTGACGGTCCGATCGTCCGATCCGGAAATGAAGTGCTGGCTGTCCAACACCGTGACCGCGTGGACCCAGTCCCTGTGGCCGCGAAAGGTTCGCATGCATTCGCCGGTGCTGGCATTCCACATGCGGATTGTCGTATCCCACGACGAGGAGATGAAGCGGTTCTTGTCCACCGCGGCAATCTGCGTCACGGGCGACGTGTGGCCTTTGAACCTCCGGATCGGATCTTTAAGCGACGCTTGCATCGAAGAGGCGTCGCCGCTGAACTGCAGAGGGATTGCCAGCTGCGCTGGAGGACAGTCGTCGGATGGTGCATGCCTTGGTGGCGTGGACCCATTCCTCTGCTTCTTTGGTCCATAATTCGTCAGTGCAGCTGCGGCCTTTCGGCGCGGCGATGCGGGATTGTGCGCCATGATCGACATTGCAGTGCCCTGGCCGTCTCCGCTGACTTCCACAACGGTGCCAATGCGAGCTGGTGGTACCCTCGTCGTTTCCGGCTTTCTCATCTGGTCCATTTTCTCCTCCATCGATTTCCTCCCTTTGCGCGAGCCCTTCACCTGCCGCAGAAACTCCCACGCCTCCTCGGCCTGGGCGTTGGCCTCCTCCACCTCCAGGCTCGCGCGCTGCCGGTCCCGGCTCGCCAGGTCGCTCGCCTCCTGCACCCGCTTTGCGGCCCCCTCGGCCCGCACCGCGGCATTCTCGGCCTCGATGCGCGATTGTCGGGCGAGGTACGCGGCGCGGTTCGAATCCCCCACCAGATCCTTGAGGGAAGAGGATATTTGGGCAGTGGCAGTTAAGGCCGCCTTTGCGGCGGACTGCCGCCGCGAGGCGTGGTCGACGCATTTGAGGGCCGTGGTTTCGGCGTTGCGAAAGGAGTCTGTTGTGTCAGCAGATGCACCATCATCGTTTGGGGGTATCCTGGCGGTGGTGTTTCCCTTTGGCGGCGACCGATGTTGCTGCTGAGAGACGTCGTTGGTTGGCAGAGTGCCCGGGGACATCAGAGAGGGCAGCCCGAGGGGATCGGTTGGGCGTTTTCGCTTGCCGGGCGAGAGCGGCGCCGACTCCGGGACCCCCCGCCGACCCACCGACGGGACGTCGTTGTTGTGCGTTTGGACGGTCCTTCGGACGTGAATGTTCCGTCGGACGGCGGCATTATTTGCAATGCGGGGCGTTTCCCTTCCAGTGAACCGGGGTGCAAAAGACGTCGGCCTCGGCCTCTGTTTGGACTCGGCGTGGTGGCTGTGTGGCCGCACTCCGCCGGCGAGGGGCGTCGCTTGCAGCGAGTTGGGTGCATCCGCTACTCGCGGTGCCCGGGCCTCCGGGGGTGGGGTGCGTCGCCTCTCCATCCTCTGCTATGCCTCGCCCCGCCGCCTGCCCTGTGCCGTTTTGTTGGGGGAGTCCGTTTGTCTTTTGTACGTTGGTCTTTTTGTTTTTGTGTTGTGGTGCACCGTCTGCGTACCTCAGTCCGTCCCGCCTAACCCCACCTTTCACCTCACCCTCACCCTTCACCCTTCACCATTCGTTCGAACCACCCATCACCCACACCCATCGCCCTCCGCCATCACCCTCCGGCAGCGAAGAGCTGCGCGCCGTCGCCCCGCTGCCGTCTGACGACGCAGCCGCGGCCTGGCCTCGATCGGCGCAAAGAAGAGAAACGTGGGTTATCTCATTGTTTGGGTATCTCTGGGCAGCCACACACACAAGATGATGGCAAGACGGAGAGCCGCCAATGTCGGCGAATTGCAATGTAGATGTTGCCATCGACCGCGCAGACCGGCGAATGCGACAAGCCGATCCTCTCTGCGACCCGCGCTCTCGGTGGCATTCTCCCTTATATTCACTGTGCACAACGCACAACTTGGCGCATACGTCGTGCCGGGAGGCGATGCCTTCATTCCTCCGCAACGACCATTGCTCCCATCGGACGCATCAAAACGCCCACATCGTATCTTCCCACTATTCTCACAATCCACTTCGTCCGAGGAGGAGCAATCCACAACAATGCAACCGACAAAGCAGCGTTCATTTCCGGACGCCCAACCCTTCAACCGCGACATTGCCCGGACGCTCTTCGCCCCCCTCTTCTTCTCCCTGCATTACAAGAACGACGATCAATCGCCCGCGTCAATGCGGCAGCACTACCAGCGGCCCTCGCCCTTCGAGGATCCGAGTTCTGCTCGGACGGCCGAGAGAATGCTCCGTAGGATGATGGAGAATCGATTGCGCAGCGACGGGCGGACGGTGTGCCCGGACAGGCAGACGTTTCGGTTGGTGGCGGGGGCGTTTGGCCGGTTGCGGAGTGGGAGAGGCGGGAGACGAGCTAGGAGAAAGGGAAAGTCGATTGATCGCAAAGCGATTTCTTGGGAGGACATGATGGTGACACCGACCGATAAGCTCCAGCATATTCTGCAACTCCAACTGCAGTTGTGCAAAAGGGAAGGGTGGCCAGCGAGTATCATGCCATCCGTCGACATGTACAACCGGATACTGAAGCGACTGGCCTCTGCGAGCGGACAATTCCGAACTCAGAAGTGCGAGGACGAGATTAGCGATTCAGAACAAGCCCTGCAGTGGCTGCAGCTCATGATGTCTCATTTGCCAAAGAATGATAGTGGTGAAGAAGAAACGCTGTGTCGGCCGAATGCCATGAGTTATGCATATGTCATCGAGGCGCTTGCGTCGCATCGCGCCCCTCTGCCATCAGAATCAGGGAATTCCAGCCAAATGGATTTCCCAGCCGCGTATGAGCCAGTGGACTCGTTTGCCGAAAAAATAGGGATCGAGATGGTGCAAGTGGAAAAGGCACCGGGAGATAGCACTGCTGAATGGTTTCTCGACCAAGCAGAGGAGTTGCTTGGTGAACTAGAGAGTGAATGCGATAATACAACTGCAGGCGATGATGAGGCGAATCGTGCTCTGACGCATGCGTATGCGTGCTTGTTAGAGGGCTGGGGAAGATATTCCGTGTCAGGCTCCCGGTCCAACAATCCAAAGCAACAATACACCATTGATCGGGCATGCGAACTGCTCGGTCGCCTTGAAAAACTGACAGGTACCGACGATCACGCCATCGTGCCTTCCAGCTGTTATTCCTCTGTCATGTTGGCTTTGTCTGTGAGCGACCAGCCATCCGCTGCGGATGCGGCTGAAGACGTGTTGCAACGAATGCTGGCGCATTATGGTTTGGACGAAGATGGCATGCTCGACGAACGGACCCTGGCTTCTCCTTCTTTTGATCCCAAGGATGTCTCAAAAGCCTTCTCCGGGTGCATCGCTGCTCATGCAAAGAATAATGACGCGCCTCGGGCAGAAAATGTGCTCAATCGCATGCTGGAGTTGTACGACGACGGAGAGCTAGGCATTGACTTCGTACCGGAGGTCCGCGCCTTTGGGACTTGCATTGGACTTTGGGCAAAGTATTCTCTGGAGAAAGTCCAAACCAATGGCAGTGAAGGGAGACAGCGACGAAGCAAGGGACGCCATAAGGACGTTCCTTCGTACGAACAACGTCTTGTCAATGCCGACCGTGCGGAAGCCATTCTCTCTGAGTTGGAAGGGGTCGCAGAGGTTGAAACGGCCAGATCCAATGAGGGCTTCGAATTGCACGCCACACCCTACAACATTGCAATATTGGCGCGTGTCCAGACCATTGGCGGTGGCAAAGCAAAGACCTTTGACAAGGACGAAAATGAGCAAACATTGCTGCACGCACAGTCCATCTTGGATCATATGGAATTTGCGATGAACGTCCAACCCGATCCATACACTTACAGCATACTTCTCAATGCGTGGTGCCAGCAGAGCCGCCCGGGAAATGAGAGAGCTGCTGATTGTGCCGAGGATTTATTGCGCAGACGAATCGAGGATGTGGACGTCAGTAAGATCTATGGCGATGATATACCAGGCGCGGGCCATCCGCAGAGCGAGGTATGGCCTAACGTCAAGCATTTTTCATCGGTACTCAAGGCACACGCTAAGACAAAGAGTGAGGGCGGCGCAAAGAAGGCGCTAGGCTTACTCAGTGAAATGGAGCGACGATTTTACAATGCGGACGCCGAGACCGATGATCCTGATGTGAAGGATGTCGCCAAACCCGATCTCGTTTGCTACTCGATCGTCGTCGATGCCTTTGCCAGCAGTCGACTGCCAGAGGCGAGTGCTGTGGCGTACCGTTTGCTCCGTGCTGTGGAGACCAAGTATGAAGCCGGGGATGTATCGATGAAGCCGAATACCCGACTCTACACAGCAGTGATCCAAAGCATGATACACGCGCCATTCCTTAGCGATGAACAAAGCATGGATGAGGACAATGTCTTCAAAAACTGCGACAACAACGCCCAACGAGCGTGGGCCTTGCTGGAACGGATGAAGCGGAACGATGCACCGCCCAATTCTTTCACCTACAATTACATCATCAATTGTGCAGCGCAGACGAACGAGAGCGCGGAGGATCAGCGAATATCATTTGAGATTGCCATTCGAGCATTTCAAGAGCTGCGCAAAGCTAGTTCTGTCGAGCCTGATACCAACGGCTGCGCTGTGGACCCGTGCCATCCTGATAGCTTCACGTTTGCATTCATGTTGAAGGCGTGCAAAAATCTGCTCCCTCCCGGGGCCCTGCGTGCCAAAGTTGTGTCTCAAACGTTCAGGGAGTGCAGCCAGACTGGTTATATGAACGATGCCGTCTTGGATCGGCTGTGGCAGTGCGCTGCACCTGAGGAATTTTATGAGTTGATTGGAGAAGGACACTCTATTGGGATGAATAGCAAGTACCAGAATAGGTCGCCAGCTCGTGCAGATGAACTGCCTCACTCCTGGAGTCGGTGTTGCAACTCCGTGAAGAGACAGAGTGGCGGACGGAGGGATAGAACAAAGACAGCCACTCGATAAACGACAAGGCAAATCCCAAACTCTGCGGATCTATTGGTTGCATTTGGTCACTAGTCCATCGCCGCCTCACTCATCGATATTGACGAGTTTGCCCGTCTTGGGGTCCCTCACGTACGTTCCCGATGGAGACGACCGCGACGACCACGGCTGAGCCTTCTTCTTTGGCTCTTTCTTTTCCTCCACCACTTCCTCCTCTTCTGCAGTGTCCACGAGGCCATCCGACCAAGTGTCCCACATCGAATCTAGCATGCATTCCGCATCTTCGTCCTCGTCGCAGGCGGGCATGTCGCCATCGCCGGGCATATAAACGTCGTCGTCGGACGCATAAATGGTGGCTATGCACTCGTTTGTTGATGCGTCGTCTCCCACGATGCACAACTCCACCAGCGAAAGCTCGTGGCGTTCCACGACATCAGATCCTCGTGCGGCGCGCATTTTGAGGGGGCTTTCCTCCGGTCTGCCCGCGACGAGCGATCGACTGGCACAGATTCGTTCAGCTTTGCACCAAAACAGCAGAGATACATTTGCACACAGATTGACATAGACTCACATCTTTTCAATGCCCAACCCGGCAACGTCCACCACCTCGTCGAACGTCCCCGACAATTGCACTATCACGTCGCCCACCCGGATCCCGGCCCGCATCGCGTTTCCCCCCTCCGTCAATTCGCTCACGAACACGTACTTTGCCCCGTCCGGCTCGCTCGCCAGGCTTTCCTCCACGGAGCAGCCCAGCGGCTTGTGATTTGTCAGTTCGAACTCTTTCAAGTCTGTGCCTTCCAGGGCCCCGGTCAGTTTGGGCAGGCCGTTCACTCCCTCGTCGCCCTCGTCGCCCTCGTCGGATGCCGAGGCGTCGACCGAGGTGGACGTTTCCACCTCGCTGTACAGCGGGATAATATTTTGGAGAGATTGGCGCGCGGTCGCAGGTGCTTTTGTCGCCGGCAACGTTGCAAATCCATCGGAGCATTGTATTTGCAATAGAGCCGGCAGCAAGAGGAGCGTCGAGGCCAATGCCGCGGCGGTGGAGGACCGAGGCCGACGGCCGAAGTGGCACGAAGGCGATGGGCGGTTCATCTCTATCGTTGCAAAGATCAATGTCAATTGCCGCACGCCTACTACGCGGACCCCCGACGACGTCAGAATGTGGCGATGTATGCCGGCAGCACGTGCGGTGCGCCTGTGGCCAGGAGGCGGGTTGTGGGCGGGCGTGGGAGCGGAAGATTGAAGATCCAAAAAAAAATGAGGCGACGTCGACGGAGGGTGGGAGGGATAGATCGACGCACGACGAAGTGCTGCACACCTGCAACTCTCAACTGCAGCGCTCACTGCACAGTCACGCGCTTGAAGAGGCGGCGGACGCGCGGAGCAGCTATCCAAGCAAGCATCGGGCAGCCATGGCGCATCGGAGACGGGGTGTGGGGGTAGGGCGCGCTGGGGCGGCGGTGTGAGTGTGCGCCCATATCTTGTGTCTCAATTTCCCTTTGATGCGATGCCAACCACCACACCCCACCTCTACTCTGATGTTGATTGCTTGATGCGCGTTGCAAACACAGCTACGCCAAGAAGGCCGAGGAGCTGCGAACCACCTCCCTCGCCTCGGCGATGGAGACGGTCGAGAAGCTGGAAGTAAAACTTGCGGAATTTGCAAAGACGCACAAACACGCGATACAACACGATCCGGTGAGTTGTGCATCAATGCATCAAGACGAGCACACCACATGCAATTCTTTACACATTACATATATAGGCGTTCCGTGCCAAATTCCTCGACATGTGCGCGCCGTTGGGGGTGGACCCGCTGTCGGCCGAGAAGGGATTTTGGGGCAGCATGTTGGGGATAGGAGAGTTTTATTACGAGCTGTCGGTGAAAGTGGCAGAAGTATGTTTGGCGAGCCGATCCAGAAATGGGGGCATAATAAGGTGAGTTGTGTGTTGGAGTGGGTGCTGCACAATTTGCTTCTGTGCTTGTGCTTGCTCACTGCATCAACTTGCTCTTTAGAGTGTCGGAAGTGAAAGATATATTGACGCAACGAGGGACAAAATTCCAGTTTGCCGACTCCAATAGCAAAAGCTCAGCTTACAGCGAGGACGACATCATTACATCGGTCAAAAAGCTGTCCAAACTCGGGTCGGGCTTCCGGACGATCAAAGTCGGCCGGGTTGTTATGATAGTATCAGTGCCCGAGGAGTTGGACGACGATCACATGCAGGTGATGAACTTGGCCGAGGACGACAGCCATGGGGCCTACGGAATGGTGACCAGCGAAGATGTGTCCAGAGTGTTGGGGTGGGATGCCGACCGATCGAAGAGGGCGCTGGAATTGCTGCTTGGTAAGGGAATGGTGTGGCTGGACGCTCATCGTGGTTCAGAGAGCTACTTTTTTCCTAGTCTTTGGAAACAGGGTTCGGCAGCAAGGCAGTGAGATACAAATGCACAGAAGTTGCTCCTAATGCTTTTTCTATTGTACACAAGAGGCTGCGTTTATGTCTATTCTATGCGCAGCCTCTGTAGCTGCAAGTTCGTTATCGAACTCGCTCCTCTAACATCATGTTCATGTCATGTGGACAGATCAACGATCTCAAATATTCCATCTGAGCCGCCTAATGCCAGAGCGCTTTGACCTCTGTATTCCAGTACCGTCTGTTTTGACGAAGGCAGCCAGCACGCAGAGGTGACAGCATTCCTCCCAAAGTTGCGTGTCAACTTCGTTGTGCTGATGACGCCTTGTCTCTGCCAGTTGTAGTTCATCTCGCTTACAGCCTTGCCTGATTTGCAGAGGTACGATAGGTCAACAACTGACGCACTACCATCGTCGTCGCCTATGCACAGCATGCCGTCTTCGTTCCAGTCCAGAGCATTGATGCATGAATTGCATGGAATTTGGAGCACCGTCTCCCATATCCGCTCTTGCGTTCTGACTTCGAGGATTGCCACTGTCTCGTTTTCTCCTCCGAAAGCGAGGTAGTAGATCCCTGTAGACGTCGAGGGTCCCCAGCAGAGCGATGTTATCATCGCCTTGAAAGAGATGGAAAACAACAAGCTCCATTTGTCTGGAGAGGCACCCTTCACATCGTAGATCGACAGCTCCGAACTCCCTCCCACCATTGCAAAGACTGCTCCGTTGGTAGACCAAGCAGAAGAAACTACACCGGGTTGATCAAGCACTCGGGCGCAGCGACAGCCAATATTGACGTCCAAGATTTGTGTTCGATCGTCCGAGAGCGCCAGGTACTGACCGGTAGGACTGAATGACAATGAAGAGAAGCTGGCGCCGCCTTGTATCACCTTTCTCACAGTATACAAAGCCGAGCTTTGTGGGTGCACTCCTTCCTTGCCGGCGGATGAAGAATCAAGCAACACGAATGTGCTGCCACTAGCGATGGCAATGGATGCGCCATCAGGGCTCCATCTGATGGTCATCTCGCCTCCGGTGCCAATCACGGTCTCATAGAGAGTGACCAAGGCTGGAGACTCTGTATCGAAAATGGTCACCAACCCTGTTTCGTTGCCAACTGCGATCTTCTTCGCGTCAGGAGAGGCATTGACCGCAAGTATGGAAGAACTCGTGCGCAAGCACTTTCCTTTTTGGAATCGCTGGCACGATGACTCGTACACGACGACATCGTTGGACTGGCCACAAACGGCCAGATATTCATCGTGTGGATGCCACGCAGCAGAGTTCGCCATCCCATCCACCGGGAGGGACGTTGCTTCTTCCCAGTTGTTGTTCGCATCCAACAGTGATACCTGCGACGACCCCCCTCCGGCTGCCACGTACGATCCTCCGAGTGATGTCGCCAAGAAGGGGACCCAGCGATCTCTCCCAATCCGGCGTAGGACGGAAAATCTTGTTGTTTCCAGGACAGTTATCGAGTAGTCCTCGCCTCCGGTGTAGAGAAACTTCCCATCAGGCGACCACTCAATGGTCAAAATGTTATCATCCAAGGAAACGTCTTGCAGGGGCGATAAGGCCGGCGGCTCTCCAGCACGGATGATCACAAACAAGTACACCGAAAGAATACCGTTCCGATCTCCGATCGCCAGCTTGGTGCCTCCGTGGCTGAAGGCTACGGCAGTGACCCAATCGCTTCGCTCTATGTTGTGCAACACGTTGCTCGTGATCGCTCCGTCATCCCTACGACGAATCTCAGCTATCAGGCATTGATCCTCTCTGTTGCCAATGGCCAGGATGTTTGAGTTCTTCAGCCAAGACAGTGTCCCGACAAAACCGGTCTCTGGGAGGACGTCCACCACATTGAATGAGTAATTCCTTTCGCCGTCACCCACGGCTAAACACGGTTCCACAATAGAGACAGCGTCACCAGTGCCACCCAGGGCAATGAACGTTCCGCCCCATGCAATGGTGCGGATCGAGTGCGTAGAACCGTTCTTCACCTTCCCCATTCGTTCGTCCTTCACCACCTTCCAGACAAGTCCCGATCCGGCTTCCACTACGGCCAAACCGTGATTTTCCGTTGCCAGGGCCAGGAACTTCCCATCTGGACTCCACTCTACTGCCCACGTCCAGTCTCCGCGATTGAGCTCGTGGCTGATGACCGTCTCTGATGGGTGCAAATGGTATTGGCCGAAATGCTCGCCGGAGTCTTTCGGCGTTTTTCTGCCTCTCTCTGATGCGACCTTGCGTCGCATCCACATGTCCAATGCATCGCTCTGCCGCAATCTCGGCGAACGTGCACGATTGCGCGTTGATTGATCGATTGCAAGGTTCGATAGGGACAGAGAATCGTCGTTTCCAATCGAGTTGCCGGGCGGAAGCCCCTTTGCCAAAGATGAATGTTGCTTGATCCGTTCCTTGATCCTGTTTGCATGTTCGTGGGCACTTTGCATGGTAACCTTGCAGTTGTCCCGGTCATCACCAGAATCACCGCTGCGGGTGGAATGAAGGCTGCTGCTCGACGGGACTCTGTTCAACCCGTCGAGCTTCTTGAGCAGCCCCTCTCGCATTACGGGCGAGGCGGTCAGTTTCTTCTTGACCTCAGCCGACGACAGGGAGCCAAACTTTCCAGGTAGGTGGAGGCAGTCATCAGCGGTGGGCGACTGCGGCGGGGTGTTTTGTGGAGAGTGGGACAGGGATGTCTGGATGGACAGCGGAGGCAGCGATATTCCGGCTTTGCTGGCAATGATGCGACCGCGCAGAATGTCCGGGGAGTACGGATGCGGAGATGGCAATCGCGGCGTTCTCCCATTTGTGGGAGAAATGGCGCCGGAGCCGGACCGTTCTCGCCCCAGAACGCTCCCCGCGAGCTTCAAGACAGATTGTGTTGACCGCAGTTCCGATTGGGCGCTTCGCTGTGCATCTGATAGAATGCGCTCTGCATCCGATAAAAGGGGGCTGACCGCGCTCGGCGCGAGTTCATCTGTGTTGCGAGCGTAGGTGGGGCTATTTACGCGGACGGCAGGTGTGTCGATTGCAACATGCGGTGGAGAGGGCGCCGGCGACGCGGGGCCGTGGGGTGGCGGCGACTGCCTCCGCTCCACCTCCACCTGCACATCATGCACCGTGCAAGCGCTCATCGTCGTCGCGCCAGAGAGTGGAACTGTTGCAGCGGCGATTGGGCAGCGGCCCGGCGAGTGCAGCTCTCTAGAGAGCGGCTCGGTGGTTCGCCTCCCGCAGGCGTTGTTGTTGGCGCCGCAACACTTGTGCGCAACTTCTTGGCGTTGGCGCTTTCGGCCGCCGATTTTGCTCTTCCCGCCTCTAGCCTCAAAGGGGTGGGTGAAATGAAAAAAGGAGAAAAGGTATTCATACTTAGATGCCGGTTTATGTCCGTATCATAATTTACGTAGGCCTCTTTGGGTCCTCTATCTTCCTACCTCCTCCTCCTCCCCCCCCGCGCTGCTCCTCCACCCGCCGCTCCACCCCGTACCGAGGCAGGCACAATCAAGGTGAACCCTTTGCAACGACGACATGTCTTCTCGCAGCGGAGCGGCAGCGTTGCTGCTGGCGGCGGTATGCCTCCGTGTCGGAGAGGTCGCTTCCTTCGTGGGCCCGGTGCCCAGGATACCTCTTGCTGCGTCAGCAAGGTCCTCGCCTGCAAGCTGTTGGATGTCCAGCGCCGGTGCCGATGCCATGCAGACGCCATCGCTGCTGATGGACGACGTATTGCGCGGAAATGCCACCGCGGCATCATCGGCTGTGGAAATTTTGATGGAAGTCCGAGGCACCGAGAAGATGGAGGGGTACCTCGGGGACATGCTCCCGCCCGAGAAGGGCAGCATTCCGCTGTGGGCTCGGTTGCCGCTCTCCAAATTTTCCCGACGCGCGAGGCAGCTTCGGTTGCGAGAGTTGTTGGACATATCCACCCCGGCAACTGCGGATGAGGATGACGAAGAGTCCAGGGAACGCAGGGAGCGGAGGTCGCTCTTCATATTGCTGCGAAATATGGCAGACAATCCGGACTTTGGCGGCATCTCGCCCATGCTGGCGATGGCGAAGAAAGACCAAGCGGGGAGCGTGTCGTCGGAAGAGATGCTGAAACGAACTCCGGATCTGGAGACGCCCAAGTACGAAGTGCTGAGTTCCACGAAGGGAGGCTTGGAGGTCCGCCGGTACGAAAAGTTTTCCGTTTGCAGCGTCACAATGAACGAGTTGAAATCCTCGGGGAGCGACAAGGAAAGCGCCACGAAGCTGTCCAACCCGCAGCTATCGGGCGCCACGAGCTTTGGCGCCCTCGCGGGATATTTATTCGGCAAGAATCAAGCGGAGGTTGCAATGAAGATGACGACGCCCGTTTTGAGCGAGGGAGAGGGCAGCGACCGGACCATGTCGTTCGTGTTGCCCAGTGACTACTGGGACGAAGAGACGAAGGCTCCAAAGCCCATGTCGGACAGCGCCGTCAAGGTCGCTTCGGTGGACGGCTGCGACCGAGCGGTGTTGGCGTTTGGCGGCTTCGGACGGAAGAGCGATGTGGACGCCCGGACGAAGAAACTGCGAGATCTGGTGGAGTCCAACAAGGAATGGCGTGCGGTCGAAGATGCCCCTGTGGTGCTTGCGCAGTACAACGACCCGTTCACACCCCCGTGGAAGCGACGCAACGAGGTGTCGGTGTTGGTCGAACCGAGGCAATAGAGGAGCCAATGGATTTTGCTTTGCTGAGAGCTATTTTTAGGCTTGTATTGCAAAACAACAATTCCAGTTGTAGATATTTGCAGCTTGTGCATAAAAGCGAACCAGAGGTCCGGGGGAGGGTGCTTTTGCTAGCAGTGAGGAAGCACCTGGTGATTGATGTGACTTGCTTACCGGACGTCGTTTGTGATAGACGTAAATACTTCGCTCGAGAATGCCACTTAGGTAGAGAAAGCAGGAAGAAAGCAAAAATCGGCGATTTGTGCGACAGGGGCACGAGAAAGCCAAGCCTCGAAAAACTTCGACCGCCCGGCCGGGGCCGCAAAGCTCCAAACAGCACACAACTCGTGCACGCCACCCCCTTCTAGCCGCCCGAGTAGCCCACCCCGAGGCCGCCGACGATGAGCGCCACGTTCAACAGCCCCAACGGCACCCCGCCCCGCGGCTCCGCCGTCGGCGGCACCGCGAAGCGCGTCCTCTCCTCCCTCGTCCAGGCCACGGGCCTGGCCTGCGGCTCCCTGAAGGACACCGTGCAGGAAAAAGTGGAGAACGGCGACCTGCGCTGGGTCGAGGAGGGGATCGACGACATCAAAATCCGGCTGGAGAAGCCGCGCGAGAAGGTGTTGGGCATGGCGGGCAAGGCGTGCGGAATTCAGGGAGATGTGGCGTCCCCCGACGCCGCGGCGGCGCATCGCGCGACGATGGAGGGGGGCAGCTTCCTGGACGACCACACCCCGGAGGACGGAACGGTCGCCACCGCCGACGGCGGGAGGAGCGCGACGACCCGGGACGACGACGAGACGACCACCATGGCGTCCACGCTCGATTCGCAGCACACCCCGCCCAAGCAGAAGAGCCGGTTCGCCCCGGTGGTGGACGAGCGGCGGCAGCGCGAGCGGGCCATCAAAGACGCCGCGGCGGCGCGGGCGGCGGCCGGGGGGAGCAACGTGGTCATCGGCCTGTGCTTGTCGCGACGGAATGCCACGCTGGGGCATCCCGATACGGTCACGCGGCAGACGGCGTTCGATTTCAACGAGCTGCAGGATCGGGATTACAAGTACGTCAGCTCGACGGACGAGGGCGGCTGGCTCGCGGGCGGGGGGGAGCGGGGCGATCCGTACCTGAGCGGGGTCCCGAGCGAATTCGAGGGAGAGTCGGTGGCGTCGGAGCGGAGGGCCCCCGGCTCGGGGCACAAGGTCGCGGCGCCGGACCGGATTCACATTCCCATCATCCAGATCGACGCGGCCAGCGCGGCCGTGATTGACGAGATCATCGCGGCCCTGGCCCGGGGAGAAATCTTCATACCGGAGGTCTCGATCCTCCCCGAGACCATCGGCGTCAACCACCGCAGCCCTCCGGACCTCCAGGTCCGGTTCGACTGCGACGTGAACGACGACCTCCCCCCGGAAGAGTGGACGAACTGGTGCCTCGAATTTCTGCACAACCAGCTGTACGAGTACTTCGCCCCCGTGGGCGCCCAGTGGAGCCGGCGGCCGTTCCAAATCACCCTCGCCCGCAAAGTGCGGTGGATGACGCCCAAGCACATGAACAAGTACTTCGCGCGGAGCGAGCACGTCATCGATCTGTGGCGGGAGAAGGGGCCCCAGACGCTCCAGCCGCCGCATGCGGACGATGCGTCAAGGGGGGTGATCTTGGAGGAGATCACGAAGCCCCACGGGATTTATTTGCTGCAGGACGGCGTCCCGACGAATTACTTCGCGCCCAACTTCTTGCCGCCGTACACGACCAAGATGCGCCGGAGCATGATTCGCACGGTCGTCCACAAGAGCTGGGACGCCAGGCATCGGGAGTGGCTGTCGGAGCCCCTCCCGAAGCCGCGCGCCGTGCAGTTGATGCACGCGGTGTTGGGAGGGTGCGCCAATCCGACCGGACACCTGAGCCCCGTGGAGGAGCGCGGTGCGGAGACCGAGATTGGCGTGTTCGGCTTCGAACCGGTCCACGACGAGCCGGAGACGCCGGGGCGCGAGGAGGGGTGGAAGAGGAAGGGCGAGAAGGAAAAGGAGGCGCAGGAGAAGTCGCAGAGGCATCGGGAGGAGGGGCGGCCGAGGCACCATTTGGACACGCGGCCGACGACGTCCACCATGGACGAAACGGAAACGGACAGTCCCGCGACGGACAAGCAATGGACCGCCGATTTCGACGCGGACAGGAAATTCTTCGACGCCGGCGGCAGCCAGGGGCAGAGCCGGACTTCCTCCTTTGGCTCTTCGTCGAAAGAGGTGTCCTTTTCGGACAGCAGCGTTGCGGAAAGCGAGAGGGAACAGCACCGGCTGCCGCGGCCGAAGGAGAGGAAGCGGGGCGACCGTGCGCACGAGCGCCCGTTGTTGAGGGATCCCAAGGGGACGAAGGTATGTGAAGATCTGCAACTCTTTCGGCTCTGTCCACCGCGTTGGTTTCTCACAACTTATTTTCACTTCCATCTAAATAGCCATTGAGGAGGGACATGAGGGACAGACGTCAGGACGAAAGCGAGGAGCGGGGCACGCCGACGTCGAAAGCGTCTTCGTCAAGGCAACCAAAAACGTCGCCCATCTCTCCGTCGAACGATAGCATGGCCTACTCGATCAATTCATCCTCACAGTTTTGTCCACCAATGGCGGCCAATAACGTCGTTGGCGATGGGGGATCCGTGCAGACGAGAGGGACGGAGGACCAAAGCCTGCTGAGCTACGTCACGAGGTCGACCGTGGCGCAGTCGAGATGTAAAGACGGGGGAAGGGAGAGTAGTGCGGAGGATGCTCCGGAAGGAGACGACATCTCGCTTTCGCTGCTTGAGTCGGAGAGCTCCATCGTGCCAAGCGACGAGGAGCTTCGGGCGATCGGGTGGGCAAAGGCGCTCGATCCGAGCAGTGGGGCACACTACTACTTCACTCTGGATCGAACGCAGACTGTGTGGGAGAATCCTCTTGCGACGTCTCCTTAATCGCACGAGC
>JALLAP010000286.1:0-34825 GCA_036939355.1 Thalassiosira profunda | reverse complement strand
GCTATGCATTTTATGGTTGTCATCAGTTGGGGCACGTGGAGCTTCAGGAGGGGCTGCAGATGATCGGGAATTGGGCGTTTGACGGCTGCTGTTCGTTGGAGCGAGTCACCATCCCATCATCTGTTGCTTTGATTGGCATTTGTGCATTTATGCATTGCAGCAGTCTTGCAGAGGTGACTCTGCATGAGGGGGTTCATTGTATTGATCCAAATGCATTCTACAACTGCACTGCTCTGGAGCATATCAACATTCCTCCAGTTGCACTGGTGATTGACATTCAAGGTGGCAGCTGTGAATTGAGGAGGGCAACAATGCCTGTCAATCTAGGAACGAGGCTTATTGTTGTCATCTCGGGCGTCTTGGACTGTTTGGATCTTGGTGTGTAAGGGGCTGTCACTACTGTGTGCTGTGCAAAAGATTGGAGCTATGTGAAATGATATGGGGAGACGCGAGACTGAATGACATATTAAGCCTGAGGCCTCGAGGTCTACATAGGAACTCTTTCATTTTTGTTCTACGTTGGAACTCTCACACTTTGTGTATGTAGAATCAGTACCAAGGCATGAACCCCCTCTGGAGGCCTGGGCCCTCCTATCTAACCCTAACCCTAACCCTAACCCTAACCCTAACCCTAACCCTAACCAAATTGCAATGCATATTCAGTGGCAGCGCGCCCTTCTCAAATCTGTCCAATAAAAATTTGGCTCGAGTACCAGTGCTGGGTATTGCGGTTCGGCACAGCGGTCAAGTGCTGGCGAGTTGTCTCTCCTGCCTTCCGAACGACAAATACGCTCTCCGCTCGTCCATGCAGTCTTTGCACATTTGCTTTCCGCAGCAGATGGCCGTCAACCGACCATTCTCATCCCAAAAGGGCGGAAGATTCGAAGCACTTTCCCCTGCAGCACGTCCTACTGGCGCAACTTGCCTTTTTGGCTTTGTATCGACAAGACTGGTCGGTGGGGACGCTCAGCCGGGATTTTCCCGAGCTGTTGCCGGGGTGGACGTCCGAGCGCGGACGCCGGTTCTACTTTTTGGGATTGGCGCACTTCGCGGGCATGATGGGATCCATAACTGCGATACAGACGCTGCAAAACGCGGGGCTCTGCGGCTATTTCAGCAAAGTGACCGAGGCGCCGTCGGAGCGATGGTTGGGCAATCCGAATGCGCTGAAGCAAATCCTCTCCTTTGTCATCTGGTACAACGAATACGCCTTCGGTCTGAGCTGCATCTACGTGCAGCTCCTGGAATGTTACGAAATACAGCTGTGGGATTTCGTTGGCGAAGAGCAGGCGCCCTACCTGGAAATGCTGCCGCGGTTTTCTCTTTTGGAGGTGTTGGAGCGGACGGCGGGACGGGATCGTCGAAAGCGAGTGCACGTCGATAATCTTTTGCTGGCTTTGGGTGGTCGGGAAGCGGCGGCAACCAACAACCAAGCAAAGAAGAGAGACTGAATGCCCTGTTCGATGCATATCTTGATTAATTGTCATATCTACAATCTAGACACAATATCTTCTTTGCTCTCCTACCTATTCCCACTTGATGCAAAACTGCTTATGTCCTCCCTCTTCCGCCCTCCAGTGCCGTCGCTGGCAATCCTTGCTGCAATACCACGCCGCGCGGCACCTCGAGCATCGCAGAAATGCGTTCTCTGGCGGTGCTTCCTTGTTGCACATGAAGCACTTATTGCTTGCCCACTCCTCCACTTTTTTCAATTGTGAGATCGCGAGTTGTTCTCCCTTCGCAGCTGCCTGTCGAAGCCAATGCATTCCCTTCGTTAAATTGGCGTTTTTTGGCGGCAGCCACGCACCAGCGCACTGATGTCTCCCAAAAGACCCATTGATTTAGCGTGGCCTCCCTCTGCGGCTGGGGTCAACACGCGGATTGCCTCCTCAATGGATTGCTGTTCACCGTGGATGCCTTGGGAGTAAATTACACCCAGAGAAAAAGATGCCTCATTGAAACCTTTCAACGCCGAACTCCTCAGATAACGCAAGTACTCAGCATCATTCCCCTCGTCTCTTGACATCAATGCAAGATTGTACTCGGCCATTGCGTGGCCCTGTTCCGCTGCAGCGAGATACCACCTCTTCGCTTCTGTTGTCGATTGTGGCAAGCCATCATCACCCTTGCCATATATGCAGCCTAGCTCGTATTGGCATTTAGGGCTCCCCTTGTTTGCGCCAAGCATCAATATCTCCGTGCCCCTCTCCACGTTTCTTTCCACTCCTGCTTCCCCTTTCAGGAAAATCCCCCCTAAAGTGTAATACATATTAAGTGGCAACTGGCCCTTCTCAAATCTGTCTAGCAGTATCCTCGCTGCACCATCGCCCGTAGGGTTTTGGGCTCGACAGAGGGGGCAAGTGGTGCCTAGTTGCTCCTCTTCTCTGCCCCATGTGCCACTGTTTTCAGCATTGTCCAAATACGCGTTCTGCGCATCGGCGCAATTTTTGCACGTCGCCCTGCCACAACAGATGAACACTTTTCGCCCGGTCAAAACCCAAAAAGGCGGCAGGGGCTCCAAGCAGAGCGGGCACTCCTCTTCCTCCACCACACCGTCGCCTCGGGCGACGGCCCCTGCTGATTCTGACATGATCGGCGAGCGCGCTGCACGTGCCTGCTTTTGTTGGGCCACTGCAATACACAAGAGGTGAAAAACCGCGGACAGCAATTCCCAAAATCAGCCACTGCGCGTCGTCGCCGACGGCGGCACCAACGAGCGGCGGGCCGCAAATTGAGAGGTCGTCGGTTCGTTCGGCTGGCTCTGCCTCTGCTGCTTTGCCCTTCCCTCTCGTCCCTCTTCCCTCCTCTCAGATTAGCGCCAGCTAAATACACTACATACTTAGTCAATTTGACAATTATTAAAGTGTATTACTTGTGCGTGTTACTCATTTCACGAAAGAAATCTCAGCCCGTCATTGCCGTAGGCTTGGTGGTGAGCGCTTTGAAGAAGACGACGACGCGTAAGCGCGGCCTGAACAGAGGCGACACTGGGGTGGGCGATACTCCAACCAACCTGAACCAACCAACGCGCCCCGAGCCCGCTCCATCCTGTTCGCCGTCAATTTGGCTCGCGCGTTAGGTGATTCGGAGCAGTTGCAAAAAGCGGCACGTGCACCATCTGCGTCGACATGTCGGAATCGGAGGCTGCTGCCGGCCAGGCCGACAATCTGCAGGAGGACTGCCCGCTCTGCCTCGAGCCCCTCCCGCCTTTTTGGGATTTGGACCTACGGTTAGTGGCCCCATGTTGTGGCCGGGCGATGTGCAAAGACTGTAGGGAGAAGCGGGACGCAGTTTTGCAGAGGGCTGTGGACGAGGGGTCATTTGGCAGGGCGGAAGAGCAGCTCGCCAGCTGTTGCCCACTCTGCCGGACCCGGACACCTGCAGGTGATGATGCAGTAGGGAAGATGTTGATGAGCATGCTCGAGAAGGAAAAACTGCCGCTCACTTTGTACCTGGGGTTGGCGTCGCAATATCTCCATGGACAGTGCGGCGGGGAGACAGGCGCAGAAAGGGGCATCGAAATATTGCGGCTTGGTGCCGAAAGGGGGGACCCGAATTGCCAATTTGAGCTGGGTATTCATTATCAAAACGGGCAATATGTGACCGCATCGTTGGACAATACAAAACGGTGGTGGTTGGCTGCGACGGAGCAGGGCCATGCAGTTGCCGAATTTACTCTTGCGGCAATGGCGAGAGAGGATGGCAACGATCCAGAGTACTTGAGATACCTGCGGGGTTCTGCGGCGAAAGGATACAATGAGGCATGCTACATTCTGGGTGTGGTTTATTATCATGGCAAGTACGGCCTCCGAAGATCTTCAGAAGAGGCGATCCGAGTGTTGTCACCAGCCGCGGAGAGAGGCCATGCACAGTCAATGAGCATGTTGGGAGCCGTCATCTGCCAACCTGAACCGTGGGTGCTGCCGCCAAACAATCCCAGTTACACAAAAGGAATGCATTGGCTTCGAAGGGCGGCTGCGGTGGGAGATGAAAGGGCAATCTCTAACTTGAAAGTGTTGGAGGAGGCGGCAAGAAGTAGGTGCTTCCGGTGCAACGAGGAAGCACCTCCCGACAAGACATTCCTCAGGTGCTCGAGGTGCTGCGCGGCTTGGTATTGCAGCAAGGACTGCCAGGTTCGGCACTGGAAAGCAGTGGAGGGCGGGCACAAGCAGTTCTGCATCAAATGGAACTAGGTGGAGAGCAATGTGGGACGGAGAATAATAGTACATCTCCGCGAGCATGACGGGCCATTATCCGAAGTTTTGGGGGAGTATCTTCGCCACTCTTTTTGCCGTGCTCGTGGTGCAGCGGACGAGCAATGGGTTGTGCCCGGCGCTGAAATTGGGATGGCTGCGCAGATTTTCACCGTTGGTTGCAAATGAAACGCAATCGGGCGGGCGCAGCAATACTCATGAAGCAGAGGGTGACCCCGCCCGCATCTCTATCGCGCGCAGCAGTTTTGGGCGCGCATAGAACGCATCGAGACCTTCGGCTACGTCGCCGGCTCGTGCCGGGCAAGCTTCCGTCGGGACGCTCGGCCGGGATTTTTCCGAGCTGACGCCGGGGTGGACGTCCGAGCGCGGACGACGGTTCTACTTTTTGGGACTGGCGCATTTCGCGGGCATGATGGGATACAGACGCTGCAAAACGCGGGTCTCTGCGACGATTTCAGCAAAGTGACCAAGGCGCTGTCGGAGAAATGGTCTGGCAATCCAAATGCATTGAAACAGATTCTCTCCTTTGCGCTTTCGGTCTGAGTTGCATCTACGTGCAGCTCCTGGAATGTTACGAAATACAATTGTGGGAGTTCGTGGGCGTGCCGCGGTTTTCTCTGTTGGAGGTGTTGGAACGGACGGTGGGGCGGGATCGGCGCAAGAGGGTGCATGTCGATGATCTTTTGCTGGCTTTTGCGGCAACCAATAACCAGGCGAAGAAGAGAGACAGAATGACCTGTTCGATGCATATCTTGATTAATTGCATATCTACAATCCAGACAATATCTTCTTTGCTCTTCTTCCCTATCTTTGGTCCCCACGCGGACCTATTTCCACTTGATGCAAAACTGCTTGTGCCTCCGCTCCGCTGTCCTCTAGTGCTGCACCTGGCAGTCCTTGCTGCAATACCACGCCGCGCGGCACCTCGAGCATCGGAGGAATGATTTCTCTGGCGGTGCTTTCATGTGGCATCTGAAACACAAGCTGCTCGCCCACCCATCCTCTTCCATATCTTTCAATGCAGAGATTGCAGCTTCATCTCCTTTCTCAGCAGCCCTTCGCACCCAATGCACTCCTTTTGTGAAATCGGGATTGTTTTGTGGCTCAAGCCAGGGCTCAGGCCCGCACATCGCAGCTCCCAACAGGCTCATTAACTTTGCATGGCCCCTCTCTGCAGCCGGCTGTAGCACGCGAATTGCCTCTTCCGATGACTTTTGGAGACCAAACTCGCCTTTGTAATAGTGTAGACCCAGTCTGTGGCATGCATCATCGAATCCTTTCGATGACGAGCCCCTTAGATATCGAATGTACTCCGCATCGTTGCCCTCGTCTCTCATCACTATTGCAAGATCGAATTCGGCAATCGCGTGACCCTGCTTTGTTGCGGCCGTGAACCACCGCTTTGCTTCTGCTGCCGACTTTGGCCAACCATTTCGACCCCTGTCGTAAAATCCTCCGAAAAAATACTGGCAGTTGGGGTCTCCCTTTTCCGCGCCGAGCCTCAATATTTCCATTCCCTTCTCCACGTCTCTCTCCACCCCTCCTGTCCCATCAACGAATCTTTTCCCTAACATCCAATACATGTGTAGTGGCAGCTCACCCTTCTCATATTTGTCCACCATTACCCTCCCTTTCATATCATTGCTTGGTCTTCGGGCCCGACAGAGTGGGCAAGTGCTGGCGAGCTGTATTTCCTGCCTGCCGAAAGAGCCGCTGGCGCGTGCCCTGTGCAGAAACTCCAGCCGCTGATCCATGCAGTTTTTGCACAAATATTGGCCGCAACAGACGACCGACGCCCGCCGTTCTACATCCCAAAACGGCGCTAGGGGATCCAGGTAGAGCGGGCAGTCTTCCTCCGCATCGTCGCCTCTGTCGACGGCCGCTCCTGATTCTGACATGATGCGATGTGATGGTGCACCTCAGGACAGTGCACGTGCTCGATATACTTTCTGCCACTGGACGCAGACGCCATCGCCGTCGGCACCTACGAGCGGCGTGCCGCAAATTGAGAGGTATGCAGCGTGGAGGACGCTCGAGAGAGGCGCGAACAACGAGGGAGCCTGTGGTTGGTAAGGCGGGCTCGGGCGTCGGGCGCGGCGGTGAGGGGGGGGGGGGGCGGAGGCGCAGGGGCACGGGTAAAGAGAAAAGCTTTGCGAGGGAGGAAGGCAGGAAGGCGAAGAGGGCCTGGCCGTCACCTCCCTTAGCGGTAATCAAAGTGTCCATTTCGTCTTTATTACCCTCTGCAGAGAAACGTCGCTACTTATTTTTATTTAAATAGTTGCTAGAATCACGTGGTCACTCTCGCCATGGCCACTTTGCACAGCGCTACCTCGCCTCTCCCTAACCGACGTCGACCAACAAGGCCAAGGCCAGCCCGAGGGTTCACCGCTGCCAGGACCAGGAAGCACCACAAGACGAACGATGCTCTCCTCCCGCCTCGCCGCCCGCTCCGCCGCGGCCGCGCGCCAAGCCCGGGCCCGCCGGACCCTCTCCACCCCCGCCGCGGCCGCGGTCGCTTCGGATGCCCTGCCGAGTTATGTCAGCGAGGCCCCCGTGGCGGAGGTCACGGCGTTGGAGAACGGGGTGCGGGTGGCCAGCGTTTATGGCGCGGGGTGAGTTGCATTGGTTCAATACTATATTATGGCAGTGGTGGGGCTGGCTGTTTTGCGCGGATATTTTGAGGAGGGAGGGGCCGATTGGGGGGTTGCCCGGGCTTT
Source organism: Thalassiosira profunda (assembly GCA_036939355.1). Lineage (NCBI taxonomy): Eukaryota > Bacillariophyta > Thalassiosirophyceae > Thalassiosirales > Thalassiosiraceae > Thalassiosira > Thalassiosira profunda. The sequence goes on along the minus strand of JALLAP010000286.1, from coordinate 27,894 downwards.
GGGCCGTCGCTCCATGTTGGGAGGCGGCTGTCGGCTTGGTTCCCCTGGGATGCAGGGTGCTGGCTCGTCGGTGCTCGGGAGCCCAGCCTGGGGACGGCGAGGGGAGTGGGTTTGTATTGAAAAAATTGGCAGCGCTTGAGACTTCCATCGACGCCGATCGCAGAGCAACGATGGCGGCTGACGACTTGAAAACCTCGATGCACTGCACAGCGGGCGTTGGGGGAATAAAATTGTCGCTGCCGTTTTGCCGTCGTTGGCGCGGGGAGGGGGAAATGGGGAGCGGCGGCGCGGTCTCCCGGAGGCGGCTTCGCCGGAAACATGAGGGGAGAGACGTATTTATTTTGAGCGTGTGATGTGCACATCTATCTCACCACAACACCCTTTTTATGGCCCATCACATCCGCAGCGCCAACGGCCCCTCGTACGCCACGGCCCGCATCGCCTCCGTCGGATCGCGCTTCGACCACGTCGGGGGCGAGTCGGCCCTCCTCGCCGCCTCGCTGGGCGGCGTCACGGGACGGGAGCACATTGCGCTGACCTCGCTCCAATCCCTCACGGCCCCGGGGGACATTGCCGACCTCAAAACCGCGCTGACGGCCAAGGTCGCTGGTAGTTCGTACGATGCGCAGATGATGGACCACCTCCACGCCACGGCCTACCAAACGATGGGCAAGGGAAACTCGCTCGGCAACTTTTTGGAAGGCACGGAGGAGTCGATTGCGGCGGTGACTCCGGCGGACGTGGCCAAGGTGGCCTCCAACGTGAAGGGAAGCGACGTGGTGGTCGTCGGCACGGGCAGCGGATCGCACGAGAAGCTCGTGGAGGAGGCCAACAAAGCGTACGGCGACCTGCCCGCCGGCGCCGGGAGCACTTCCACGGCCGTGGCGGCCGCTTCCGGCAAATCGGCCTTCATCGGGAGCGACGTGCGCATCCGCTACGATTCTCAGTCCAACGCCACTATCGCGTTGGGCTTCGAGGGGGCGTCGTGGACCGATCCCAACGCCCTTCCGCTCCAACTCATGACGACCCTCCTGGGCTCGTTCCAGCAGTCGTCGGGCCTCGGGAAGAACGTCGCCCAATCCATGTGCCAGGAAGTGGCCGACCACGGATTGGCCTCGTCGATCGGCGCCTTCAGCCTCAGCTACTCGGACGCCGGCCTGTTTGGCATCACGGCCACCGCCCCGGACAACAAGCTCGACGACCTGCTGTGGTACGTCATGCCCAACCTGGTGCGATTGGCGCACGGCGTGTCGGACGAGGAGTTCGCCCGCGCCAAGATTGCCCTGAAGGCGCAGCTCCTGGGTGCGATGGACGGCGACGTGGCCCTCGGCGAGACGGTGGCGGAGCAGCTCCAGACGATCGGACGGGTCATGAGCCTGAGTGAGACGGTGGCACGGGTCGACGCGTTGGAGATGGGCGACGTCAAGGCGGCGGCCGATCGGGTGATCAACGACCAGGATCACGCGCTCGCGGCCATTGGGGGCATTCACGAGCTGCCCGACTACAATTGGATCCGTCGCCACTCGTACATGCTGCGGTATTAAAGAGAGATGATGGGTTTGGATAGGACGAGGTGGGATATGGAGTGGGAGATATGGGAGAGGTTGGAGTGGGACGGAATGGGGAGTTGATTGACCCAGAAATAGGGAGGTGGACGAACGAACCGAGGTCCGTGTAGAGTAACATTTTCAGGGGAGCAATTGCAATTAGGGTTTAGTACCTCTAGTAGAAGAACTTTTGCACGCACATCTCATGCTCAAATAACGAGGATCAGAGACTACCTAAGCTTTTATTCATCATACATGCCTCGTCGGAGCTACCAGCCCTGTCCCCCGAATCGAACCTTTATGCCCCAACAAAAGGTATCTATCATAAAAGTTTCCCTACGGTCTGGCCAGACGGTGGTAATTGGCCTCTGTCAACGGACCAACAAAATTTTTGAAGGGAGAATTTTCCCCATCGCTCCAAAAGTCCGCGTATTCGACGCTATCGGTTTCAGGAGCTTCACCGACCCACGTCGTTTCGCAGCAGCCCCGGCGGTTGTTCGTCCACCTCCAGCCCACACACTGGCCGCACGTCACAATTTCAAGCGAGAACGGTGGCTCGTGCAGATACAGACGATTCCCGGGATATCTATCAATAGAGTCCTCGGCGAGGGTCCAACGGTGATCGATCAATGTGCAATTGCGAAGCTTGAGACGGCAGACTGCAGTCATCAATTCCGGTGCATCCCGAGCACGAGCAAGTGGATTTTGGCTGCTGCCGTAGACGCTGGCCGGAATTTTCAACGTACGCAGCACCGGAAAATCCCTCTCCCCAATTTGGCGAACGTCGCCGCTAATAGATCGTCCGTCCAGGCACAACCTCTTCAGAACCGGGAAGTCGGCCAAATCCGTCATATCGCCATGGACTCCGGGGCAGTTGGAAATTGTGACCCCATTAAGTGTCTCTCTCAGGACCCTAAGACTGGCAGTGCTGCCCCGAAGCAGGGGAACGCCGACGCAGTGCAATTCCCTCAGCGGGGGGAGACCGGACAGCACCTCCTCCAGATCCACTTTCAGCCCCGCAACGTTTTTGATCAACAATTTTTGCAGATGGGGAAAGCCAAACAGGCTGGGTAGCGTCCGTTCAACCGCATCCCATCTAAGGCGAGGATGCGCAGTTGGGTGAAGTTTGCCACGACATCGATCCGATGGACAGGGCGATCCTCCTGCGGCTCCGGCGTCAGCTCCGGCTCCGGATCCTCTCCATCCTCAAATTCCATCTCCCATCTCTCGCAATCGACATCGAAACACAACTGTTGCAAACCGGGCAACGCCTGGCGCATCTGCCCCAGCGCCTCGAATCTCCTCAAAGAATGGACGCGATATTCCGATTCCGGGGGGTAAGGGGCGCCAAAAGAAATTGCAAATGGAACGAATGGAACGAGGGTGACGGCGGCCGCCTTCCGGAAGATACTGCAAACGCGAGCGCGCAGAATGTCCTTCCAGCTCAGATATCCGAAAATGGTGGCCACCATTTCAACGCTCAGCGACCCGAACGTGGCGGCGGCGGCGTCATTGTTTTCATCAGAAGAAGCGTCGCCGGCGCGGCCGACCGGATCAAGCTTGCGCCTCTTGGCTGCTGACATGATTTCCTCGCGAGTTGATGTGTGATGTGTGATGTGTGATGTGTGATGTGTGATGTGTGATGTGTGCAATTATTTGGAGTGCTCTTCTGGCGCCGAGTTCGGGACTGCAAATCTAGAAAATGCCACCGATCCGCCTGGGTTGCAATCGTCGAACGCACGAGCCCGTACCTTGTGGGGCGAGGGGCAGCACAGCTGCGGCGGCGGGGCGGGCCGGCGGCACAGGCTATTTGAGGCTTCAAAGCAGAATGTCCGCCTATCCATCCGTCCGTCAGGTTTAAACAGACATTAACATCAACAGCGACGCCAACACACGCAGCGATAGCGCCGCGGCGACACCGTCCAGCGGCAGCGGCAGCCGTCGGCCTTTTTGCCTGCCTCGTGTGCAGGTTGAGATTAGGCGGGGCAAGTAGCGCGTGTTGTATCTTGCGCAGCAGCGTTGTAGTCAAAGAGGCGGAGAAAATTGTGCGTGGATAAAATTGTGCGTGTTATTAGGATGGGCACGTGTGTGAAATTGCCCACGTTTATCTGAACAATCGAACGTTCATTGCAGACCGAGCCGCGGACGAGCGGCAACAAGTGCCGGTGGAAGAGCGGTGCACCCATCATGTCGGAATCAGACGCAGCCGTCGACAGAGGCGACGATGCTGGGGACGAATGTCCAGTCTGCCTCGAGCCCCTCCCGCCGTTTTGGGATGTTGAACGGTGGGCGAAGACCATCTGCTGTGATAAGGTCGTGTGTAAAAACTGCAACGACAAGCAGGACGAGTTCATAGACAGGTCGCTCGCCGAAGGATCGTTTGGCAGCCAGGAGCTGCAGCTCGCCAGCACTTGCCTCTGCCGGGCCCGGAGACCAACCGGTGTTGATATAGGGAGGACACTGTTGGACAAATTTGAGAAGGGCGAGCTGCCACTACATTTGTATTACGATTTAGCGTGGCATTTTACTGCCGGGCAGGGAGTGGAGAGAAACGTCGGACGGGGCATTGAAATATTGAGGCTTGGAGCGGAAAAGGGAGGTCCCGAATGTCAACATATGCTGGGATGCAGATATTACGAGGGTTCGCATGGTTTGCCAAGATCTCTGGAAGAAGCAAAACGGTGGTATCTCGCCGCAACGGATCAAGGCCACGCCATCGCCGAGTACAATCTTGCATTGATGTTGAGTGACGAGGGCGATAATGCAGAATATCTGCGATACATGAGAGGATCGGCGGCAAAAGGGTTCGATGATGCTTGTTTCATTCTGGGCGAAGACTATTACCGTGGCGAGTGTGGCCTTGAGCAATCCTTCAATGAGGCAATCCGAGTGTTGACCCCAGCTGCGGAGAGGGGCCACGCGCCATCAATGGGCTTGCTGGGACGTTGTATGTGCCAACAAGCAAAGAAAAACAACCCCGATTTCACGAAGGGAATGCACTGGCTTCGACGAGGTGCAGAGAAGGGGGATGAATATGCCATCTCTGACTTGAGAGCCATGGAGAAATATAGCACCATATGTTTCAGATGCGACAAGTGGGCGCCTCCCGAGACAGCATTCCTTCGATGCTCGAGGTGCCGCGCGGCGTGGTATTGCAGCAAGGACTGTCAGGTGCAGCACTGGAAGGCGAAGGAGGGGGGCCACAAACAGTTTTGCATCAAATGGAAAGATGTGGAAGAAAATATTGTGCAGCCTTCTAGAAACAAAGATGAATAAAGAGTGGCGACAATCGAACGCGTTCAGTCTCTCTTCTTCGCCTTGTTGTTGGTTGCCGCCGCTTCCCGACCACCCAAAGCCAGCAGTAGATCCTCAGGAGTGCCCGCAGAGGAAAGGGAAACATGAAGTTGAAGAGGGGCGCATAGCCTCCTTGGATTCCATAGGATTCGATTGGTTACCAAAGAGGACACAACGACGTACACCTTCTTCGCTGGTACTTGACCATAAAATGTGATCCAATGGCTCCTTTCGTTAAACTTGCCCTATCCAACACATCGTATCTATTCGCCGCTCAATCCACAAAACACACAGGTCCACATTCGTCCCTCCAATTCTCGCATCCACCTCCATCTCCATCTCCGCAACCCCACACCACACCGTCTACTTGTCCAACGGCACCCGTCCGACCATCAAATACATGGGCGTGAAGATGCCCAGCTCGCCGCCCCGGGCCAATCCCATCCCGCCGCTCTGGAGCAAGATCTGCGTCCGGCTCGTGCCCGCCGGCGCCAGCCGCAGGAACTCCATCACCTTCAGCGAGTACTTGGTCAGCCGCAGCCCGAACCAATTGAACTGGAACCGCTGCGTGAGGGGATTCCACGACGGCATGAGCGGGAGCATCCACGGCTTGCCGCCGCGGTGGTGCGCCCGGGCCTCCTTTGCAGTGGAGTACGCGCCCGTGGTCGGATCCTGCCACCCGCCGTACTCATCGTTCACCAAATCCCGCTCCTCAAGAATCTCGAAGCCGGCCTTTTGCAGCGCTGCGAGGCAGTGGTGCGTGCTCGCAATGTCCGGCAATCCGTCGCCCTCCTCGATCTGCTTCTTGATGCGCACGTGCTCCTCGTTCTCCGGATCGTACTTGTCCGTCAAACACCACTCGTAGCACGCGAAGATCGCCCCGGGCTTGAGGGTGCGGTAGATCTGCGCGTAACAGCCCACGCGGTCCGGGGCGTGGCACGTCGCCTCGATGGCGTACGCGGCGTCGAAGGTCGAGTCCTCGAACGGCTGCTGCATGAAGTCGCCCTGGACGGACCGGCAGCGCACCTCCGGGAGGCCGTTTGCAGCCGCGTTGGGGTTGGCGAAGTGCGGATCCGCCTTACAGAGCTCGTTGCCCCGGTCGACCTGGTACTGGTTCAGCGTGAGTCCCGTGACGTCGGCCCCCGTGAACTTGCAAATGTTGCGCATGGGCCCGCCGATGCCGCAGCCCACGTCGAGGACCTTGACGCGNGGCCCCCGTGAACTTGCAAATGTTGCGCATGGGCCCGCCGATGCCGCAGCCCACGTCGAGGACCTTGACGCGCGCCATGGACGGCGTGCTGCCCTCCCGCGGTTCCGAGTGCCCATTGGAGGCCGCGTGTCCGTTCGTCGCCTTCCCATCGACTCCAATCTTCCCCAAGGCCCCGCTCAAGTTCAGCTTGCTCGCCAGGTAAAACTCGTGCCGGCGCGTGGCCTCGTCGAAGCTCTCGTGCGGATGACGGTTCGAGAAGTGAAAGCTCGCGCCCCAGCCCCACTCGTAGAAGAGCGTGGCGAGGTCGTAGTACGAGTTGACGAGGTTGGTGTAGTTGGAATTGCGCTCGTCGACGGAGGTGGAGTTGGCGTGGAGGCGTTCGTATTCGCCGACCGAGGATTCGACGTCCGAGGCCGAGGTGAGGTTGCCCTTTTCCTGTTGTTAGTTGGTAGATGATAGAGAGAGTTGCAAGTTGCAAATTAGAGCAGGATATATTGCGAGAAGAATTGCACCAAACAAGAAGACTTTGCAGCAGAATGGAATCGCCGGAGACATTGGGACGTGTTTCGCGGCCCGACCGCAGCCCCCTAACTTCTCTCAACAGTTGCCGTCCACTGGAAAAATTGGTGCACATCTCGTACACACTTTTCTCGGGGCCAAGCCTACCAGGCTTTTGTTGCGTGGGCCCCCCAAAGCGCGCCGAGGAATGTCTGTGAACGTCGATCCCAAAATGGCAGCCATTCCGGTCCACGCTCCGCCTGTTGTGTCTCATTTGCAACACATACACCACTGCAATCTTTTGTGCACGTCTCGTGCACCGCTCCGACCTCGCTGCCTCCCTCCACAAAAAACCGCCCAACCAGCCCAGCTGCCAGCCCCATTCCTCCGCCCAATTCCCATTTCACATCAAAGCATAGCTCACCTGCCGTCCCAGCTGCTTCAAGAACCGCAGGCTCTTGCCGCACGGATCGGCGGGCGTGGCGAATTGGACGACGAGCGTGGTGCCGACGACGGTCGCGGCGGAAAGGAAAAGGGAGGGGAGGAGCGAATCGCCCTCCCGGCCCGAAGGGGCGGCGAAGCGGGGCCCGGTCATGGCTTGATGGGTGGAGGCGGTTGTGTTGGAGAATGAGCGGAGGAGGCGAGGGGGGTGCACCGACGCCACGCAAAAGCAAAAGCAAAAGGTGGAGTGGCGGAAAAATCCAACAATGACGTGTAGTGTCCGAAAGAGGAAAAAGGTACCCAATTTGGATACTTAGCATTACCGAGTGCTGTGTGCTGTTGACTCTCCTGGGGAAAAGGAACAACTTGGCGGACCTCTGGTTGAGGACGCAGGACCTTGACGGACCTGGTTGAGGACGCAGACACAGCGTGGTAGTATGTACAATGCTGGAGGACGCCGTGGACCAGATGATGGTTGTTGGCGCCGCGGATACGAGCGGTATTCGTTGCACCTTTTTGGTCTGATCGACAAACATGCAACAAACGAGAAGTAGGTGCAAATCGCACGCCTAATAATTGTAACACGCGATTCTTCTCACACGAACAATCCTCCAACCTTCCAGCGACAGCCCATCCGCTTGCGTAGGTACATATCGCGCCCGGCAGAGTCATCCCGCTTTCGCTGAAAGGTAAATTTCATCCAGAAGCATCGAACAACCCCCCACGCAGTCACCCTAGATAGGTATCCTAGCCCTCTGCCCACCAAGAGACCGGCAAAGTTTCGTCCCTCCAACGATAAAGTATGCCCGGCATATCATTTAGAGCAGGGGCTCTCCCGTGACAAAGTTGTGGTGGATCATGCCCCCGATGGCGAGCACTTAAGTGGGAGAGAGCAACGAGACGAACGGCATCAGGTCGGTGGGTAAGATCGATTGACAACTGACAGAAACAACCAAACGACTCACTGGCCAGCCGTCCGTTCTTGATCTCCTGCAACTTGAGCTTGGCCACGTCGGCCTCGCTCTTCCCCTCGAGCCTCTTCGTGGCGAAGCCAATGTCGCCCGGGACGCGGTCCGGATCGCTGAACATGGTCTCCATGGTGATGTTGCCGTTGTTCGTCCGCCACTCCTCGATGCCCGCGACGGTGATGATCTGCATCATCGCGCTGATGCCCACGGCGCTGGGGGCCATGTTGGAATCGGCGACCTGGAGGTCGGAGAACATGGGAAAGGTGAAGAATTCGGACGCGACGAATCCGACGGTGGCCAGCATAGCAACACGCCCGTGCTTAATCTCGGCCTCCTGCATCCACTTGATGTCCCAGCTGTCGGAGAAGCCGATGGGGTCGAATCCGACCGATCCGATGAGGCCGTCGGTGTTCGACGGGTTGGTCAGGAAGGGGAGGGACTTGGACATCTCGGCGTTGAGGGCCGTGGTGGCCTGCGTGCGTGGATAGATGTTCGACAAGAGGGAGGTGCACCAAGAGAAGGAGGAAGAGAAGCAGAAGGCAAGGAACGTGAGAATGGAATGCCAAATGGAAAGGCTCGTTCAACGAACAGCCCGGTACGGTGCCGAAGCGAAAGCACACGAAACGCATCAACTGTCCAGATGTACGATATCAACCCCAAACATACAAACCAGCCGAGCTCAGCCCATTGCAGCCGCAAGACAACGATCGTCCGTTATCAGAAATGCTGGAGGCAGCAGCCACCGGCTCCCCAGACCGACGAGGGCGTTCGTCCGGAGGCTATCGCTGGCACCGGATGGTCGGCACCACGCCCTCTCGCCGGTCCAGAAGCGCCTCGCAGTGGCAGAGCCTCCTTCGCCGATCGTCGTTACCAATAACGTCGTTGCCAGTATGCCCTTGCCAAGGCTCGTGGGCGCTCGGGCTCATGGGCCCTCCGGCTCGGGGCCTCGGCCGGCTGAGCCATCTCCAGACGCGCCCAAACACTGCGAGCGCCTCGCAGGCCTTCCAGCCTCTCAGACGCTCAAGTTGAACGCCCTGAGATTTAGCCGGCCTTCGGGGCGGCCCTGCGGCTCTCTGCGGCGTCCCCACGGCCAGCGTTGGCCCCAATAAATTGCAACTCCACTCCAAAAATCATCCACCAAACTCGAACGATTGCTGCGCCTCCAAAAGCTGGGTAGGTCGTACCTTGCCGTTCGTCGCCGGGGCGAAGGCGGCGGCAGAGCCGGCGAGGGCGGCGACGGCGAGGACGGTCTTCATCATCGTGGTGGGAGGTGCAACAAGGGAGGAGAGTGCGCAAAGAAGCAAAGCACTGCAAAGCAAGCAAAGCGGAGGAAATCGAAGTTGCTTGCTGACCACGCACCAGCCGAATCCTTGCTTCAAGTTGAAACAGCGTCTGGCCGTCGCTTCGAGCCTTGAATGGGACTCAGCTGCGACTCCCCCGCGACCGGCATTTGCCCCCATCCCACGCAAGAGGCCTCCCGGCAGCTCCCGGCCTCCCGGCTCCCGGCGCCGCGCGGCTCGCGGCTCCCTCCTCGAGCCATCAAGGAGGACCATCCACCAAAGATTACCGACAACGACACGCCGGTGAGTTGTCGTTGTGGATTTTGTGGTGGCGTCGGGGGATCGGCTCGCCCACCTAACCCTAACTTCTTGGTTAATTGGGAGCGCGTCAGTCGGCATGCACCATATTTTTATGTGCACCTCGCGGAGAATATCTCGGACGCCTCCTCCTGCGCTGTGGTCTGTCGTTCTAATTTCAGGGGGCGATGATGTAGTGCGAGTGCATGGCGGCATCCTTATTGGGGTACGGAAATTAATTGTCGCGCTGCGCTCCCCAGATTTTATTGCGATGCGTCATTGGACGAAGGATGCATTAAGATCCATTGATCTATCGATATCGTTGCCTGGCTCTGACCGCGTGGTTGGCTGATCCGATGAGCGGTTGAGGAGGGTTGCCGTGGGTGCGCCGTCGAGTCTTTTCTGGGCGTCGACTTTTTTTACACACAAGTGTGCACATCTCGTGTCTAATTTTCCCACGTCAATTTATGCATCTGTTGGGGCAGGAAACATGGGCGACCAGCCACGCGAGGACGCCGCGGAGGCAATGGCGACGACGCTCGCCTGCATGCGCCTCCAATTGGAGGGAATGGAGGGATTGTACTCCCCGCTGGTCCGGTCCGTGAACGTCGAGGATGTGGACTTGCGAGCCCTTGGCCGGATGTCCGAAGAGCTTGGCCGAATGCAGCGCCGGTGGGAAGGATCCATCGATATTGGGACAATCACGTCGGGCGCCAACGTTGATGTCCTTCGGCGGATTCGGGACGACGATCCAGGCTTGACAAAGTTGGCGGTGTGCACGGAACAGCATCGAGGGCGGAGGGTGCTGGGAGGGGGAGGAAGTGACAGTGGCTTTGAATATTACTGTCCCTCGGACCATGAGGACTTGAGGTTTACAGGTACAGGAGCTTGGTGGACGGGATCTTTCATTGGAAGCAACAAGAATTTGCGCGAGTTGGTTGTGTACGGCTCTTCTTTTGCGGAGCCAAACAATTCCCTGCTCAAGTTCCTTGCTGGGGTCTCCCGCAACCGGTCTATTCGGGGAATTAGGTTGCACGGAATCGATCTATCAAATGTCGACATTCTTCGGACCACGAATCTGATCTTTAAGAACAACGCCAATCTACGTCGCGTGGAGGTGTCGAGATGCGAATTTGGGGGTGAGGGAGACCGTGATATCGCATCGATGCTCTGGAGTTGCCAGTCTCTACAAGAATTCTCCATCAGGGAAAATTTGGGGGGTGGCGAGCAACCAACGAGCATCGTCGCAGCTTTGAGGACGCATACCCAACTGAAACGTCTTTATCTGACCGGTAGGAACGAGTGCAGGTCGTTGGCTGCTCTCCCGTGCTTCTCCAACTTGCGACAGCTCCATCTCTTGTGCAACAGCATTGACGACAATGGAGTTGAGGCTCTGATGGGCGCCCTGGCAAACGGCAATAGATTGCGAGACTTGGAACTATCTCAAAATCCAGCCATCACCACGAGGGGCTTGCAGAGTATTGCGGATGCGGTTCAGCACCCAACCACCGACCTGAGGGCGCTCAATCTTCTTTGGAACGGTGTCGACGACGAAGGTGCAAACATACTGGCTCTGGCAGTAGCCAACAACCAGAAATTGAGGATCCTTGGGCTTTTGGCTACCAACGAAGATCCAGTCTTTCCTCGCCGGCTCGACAACCGCAATCTCATTACACCTCGAGGGTGGCAGGCCTTCGCCGACGTTCTGTGCAACACTTCGAGCGTGGAAGCAACGTACCGATCGAACCACACCCTTCGGAGGTTTTCGTGGACAAAGAGCATTCTGCCTAACATTGGGGATGAAGGGAGTGGTGGCGGCACCGCTATCCTGTCATCGCTGGCGTTTTCGCTGGAGATGAATCAGAGGGGGCCGAGGGAGGAGGCAGCTCGTCGAAAGATCATCGAGCATCACCTCAGCAGTGATGAAAGCATGGGGCATTTTGCGGGCATGGATCGTGCAGTGCTGCCCCGCGTCCTGGCATGGGTGCCCGATGACGAGCTATCGCTGCTGTATCGGGTTGTTCGCAATTTGCATTCAGAGCTTGACTCCGTTCCTACTTCTGCGGAGGCACAGGCGGGGCCGCATGCCTGAGACAGAAGACGAGCGGTCGCCGCTGATGACGACGTTGAGAGGTTCGACCTTGCCTCTTACGGGGTTGGTAGGCACGGCTACTTGGGAGGTGAGGCAGGTGGCGCTGAACTGCAATACGATGCTAAGTAGTATCTCTACATCAACCTCGAGATTCACCACTACCTGCTGAGCACGTTCCTTTCTTTGTGTTTCCAGTTGAAGTCTGCAGCGAGGCCGGTCCGGATCCTCTCGTCGTTTCCAACTCAGCTACCTCCCCTAGGCCACCACGACGAGGTCGTCCACCTTCAAAATCATGCACACCGTCTCGGTCGCCAGCTTGATGGCGCTCGTGGTCACCAACAGCGGCTGGATGACGTTCTTCGCGTACATGTCCGAAATGCACCCCTTCTTCACGTCGATGCCCGCCCCCTTGTCGCCCTCCGCGTGCGCCTTGCGCAATTCCGTCACGATCTCGATGGGCTTGAGCCCGGCATTCTCCGCCAGCGTGTACGGGATCACCTCGAGCGCGTCCGCGTACGCCTTGAAGCAGTGCGAGTCCATCCCCGTCGTTTCCAAGGCCAGCTCGCGCAGCCGCAGCGACGCCTCCGTCTCGGCGGCGCCCCCGCCCGCGATGAGGTGGCGCTGCTTCACGAGCGATCGGACCACGCACTGGGCGTCGTGGACGGACCGGTTGGCCTCGGCCAGCACGAGCTCGTTCGATCCCCGGAGCAACACCGTGGACGTCTGGCCCGGATTGGCCACGCCCACGAACTTCACCACCTTGTGCCCCGATCCCTGTGCAGAGAGAATGGCACGTGACGTGAGCGCGTTTGCGAAGGCAGAGATGCAATCGGCCAGCACGAGCTCGTTCGATCCCCGGAGCAACACCGTGGACGTCTGGCCCGGGTTGGCCACTCCCACAAATTTCACCACCTTATGGCCAGATCCGGGTAGTACCACGTCTCCCACGTGATCAGCCGATCCCAGCTTCTCGGGCGCGAGGGAATCGACGTGCGGGACGGGCGTGCACCCCAGCGTCCGGCAGACGAATTCCACGTCGGTCCGCTCGACGTCCGTCACGACGAGGATGCCCATTTTGGCCAGAAAATGGAGGCTCAGCTCGTTGTACGCGTCGCGCAGGATGCTCTTTTGGATGAGCACGACGTTCGCCCCGCTCTTCTTGATCTTTTTGCAGAGGTTGAGGATGTACTTGCGCTCGTCCCGCAGGATCCGATCCATGGCCGCGTAATCGCTCACGACGACGTTGTTGTCCATGTCCGTTTTCGGGGCCGAGAGGCAGAACTGGATGAGCGCGATTTTGGCATTTTCGACCTGGCTCGGCCCTCCGGCCGTTTTGGTGCTTCCCTTGTCAAAGACCAGCCCGGCGACGAGCTCGGTATCGTCCACCGTACCCCCCAGCTGCTCGACCATCCGAATGTCGCGCAAATCCACGTTGGCCGCCTCGCTCGGGTTCGGTCCCAAAATCCCCAGCACGGAATCCACCGCCAACGGCGCCAGCAGGTCGGAATTTTGGGACACCACCTTGCTGGACAGGCACGTCCGCACGGCATTCACGAGCGCCTCGCGATCGTCCATGTCCACCGGCATGGCCGCCGCTTTCAGGAGCTGCGTGCACTTCTCGGCGGCCTTGTAAAAGCCGCTCGCGATCATGGCGGGGTGGACGCCCCTTCCCAACAATCCGCCGCACGCGTCCAGCAACGCGCCGGCCAGGACGACCACGCTCGTGGTCCCGTCGCCGGCCTCGACGTCCTGCGATTTGCTGCACTCGACGAGCATTTTGGCCGCCGGGTGGAGGACGTTCAGTTTGGAGAGGATGGTGGCGCCGTCGTTGGAGATGAGGACCTCCCCGGACGGGAGCTGCATGAGCTTGTCCATGCCGCGGGGGCCGAGGCTGGTGCGGACGGCGGCCGCCACGGCCTGTGTTTTGGGTGGTGTGGGAGGGGAAGAGAGAGGTGTCAGTATGATTTGCAAAAAAGTGGTGATTGTTGCGGCCCATGTCAATCCAATCCAAGAGCAACAACACGCCTTCTGTCTCGCGGACCTCGAGCGCCGACTCCCGCATCCCCCGTTCTTCAAGGCTGTTGACGCTCCCCAAAAATAATGCCCCGGGCTCGCCAGCATTCTCCCCAAAAAAAACAATCGATCCCCACCGCCCCCCAAAATAAGGCATCGCTCCCCCGTCTTTGCAACTTCCTGCACCTTGCAACTTCCTGCCCCCCGCTGTTGCGTCGGAGACCGGCCGCCATGACCCCGCTTTGCAGCCTTGGCCATGGACACGGCAGCCCCTCGAGGCCGCCACGTTCGCCCGCCCTCGCCCCCGATCAAAGTCGGCCGCGGCCTTCGATGATAATTGCAACCCGACCCCCGCCGCCCCGCCGCTCTCCCCCGCAAATTATCGCACCATTCCCTCCCCAAAATATGTAGCAACCCCGCCCCATCCATCTGCTCCGGCATCCCCTCCAAACAATCCATTGCAGCTCCAAGAAATATATTTATTTTTCAGTCGACACTCAAACTCACCTTGGCGGCGACGATGTTCGAAATCCGGACGTCCTTCCCCTTCGATCGCTCCTGGAGGGTNACTCAAACTCACCTTGGCGGCGACGATGTTCGAAATCCGGACGTCCTTCCCCTTCGATCGCTCCTGGAGGGTTTCGCCGGACGACGGCCGGGGGGCTACGGCGGTGGCCATTGTAGTTGCTTGGTTTTGTTTGGGGCTGGAGGGGTGGGGGTGGGTGGTTTGGTTGGGTGGTCCACGAGAACTTTGCTCGATCTCACAGTGCCGTGCGATGAAAATTTGGCCGCTGCCGCCCGCTGCTGAATTGCTATCGCCCGCTACCGCCGCTACTGATGCTGCCGCTGCTGGTGGTGGTACTTTTGGTGAGGATCCGCGTCGTCGTTGATGGGATGCCTTGCCTTGCCTTGCCGGGTCCGCACCCTTTGCTTTTGCTTTGCCTCGCCAGACTTGGAGAAAAATGACGCGACGAATTGTGGTCAAACTTTTGCCGTAGAAAATAACGTAGGAATCAGTACCCAGACCGGGCTCCTGACAACAACAAAACCGCGACCCACCTCGCGGCGGGCCATCTCTACATAACGCCTGCTAGCCTCGGGCCTCGCGGCCGCGCTGGCGTAGGCGTAGGCGGAGGCGGCGCGGCGGCGGCGGCGAGGCCACGGGGACAGCGCCCAAGGCCTGAGCGAGACTTATCTTTCGCGTCGACCAAGATACAACATACTCTCGAAGAGGCCACTCTCTACGCTTGCATGCGACGCGATGATGTCGGTATGAAACGCCGCGTGTCCCGAGATATAAATAACTGTGTTGCAGTGTTCAAAAATGGTGGAAACCAAAAAGAAAACTGGAGAAAACCTACCATACTGAACTTACGATGATAGCAAGCGCGAGGGCCTAACGGCCACAGTTGGCTCTCGAGCCACGACGCGTCCTCTCGAATAGTGGAAGACGATGACGGCTCGGCGGGCGACGGCGCGGCGACGGGCTCTGCCGAGACGATCCGCTGCAGTAGCGGCACGTACTCCGGGCGAGCTCGGGACAACGGACGAACCCAAATCGTCGACCCTCCGCTTTGACAACGGCGACGTGTACGAGGGCGAGGCCAAGAATGGCAAGCCGCATGGAAGGGGAAAGTTCATGTGGAAGAACGGCCACGTCTATGACGGCCAGTGGGTGGCCGGCAAGCTGCACGGCACTGGGACCATGACCTATGAGAACGGGAACGTCTACGAGGGCCGGTGGATGGCAGGGAAGAAACACGGGCGGGGCACCATTATCGGGGCGGACGGCGAGGCGTACGAGGGAGAGTGGAAGGACGGCAATCAGCACGGAAACGGAAAGATGACGTACGCGAGCGGGAGCGTCTACGACGGCGAGTGGAAGGGCGGAATGAGGCACGGAAAAGGCACCATGAAAAACGGGAACGGCGACGTCTACTGCGGAGAGTGGGCGGGAGGGAAAAGGCACGGGTCCAGACGCGTGATGCGGTCTACGACGGCGAATGGGAAGAAGGCTTGGCGCACGGGAAGGGGCGATGACGTTTGCATGTGGGGACATTTACGAGGGCGAGTGGGCAGGGAACAAGAAGCACGGAACAGGCACATTCAATTACGCCAATGGAGATCAATATGCGGGGGAATTTCAGAATGACAAGAGGCACGGCCAGGGCAAAATGAATTACTCAAAAGAAGGCGATTTCTACGAGGGAGAATTCGCAAATGGCGTGAGAAATGGGACCGGGACATACAAGTGGCAAAGTGGCCGTGTATACCAGGGAGAGTGGAAGAGCGGGCTTGAGCACGGACGGGGGACCCTGAAACTCCCAACGGGCGAGATCTCCGAGGGGACTTATGCTAAGGGGGAGTTGGTCAGGCGCCAGCCAAGGTCGCAACGATCACAGCAGCGACTCCAGAGGAATATGCTGGCCCAGAAGGGATGCGAGCAATGCGGGGTGAACGACAGCCGATACAAATTGCGTGTCTGCTCGGGTTGCAACTTGGCGCTCTACTGCTCAGCTGCTTGCCAAAAGGCAGCGCGTGGATCCCATCGCAGGATCTGCGACATCGTTTCGAAACTGCCGCCAAAAGATGCGGATAGGCTCGTTCTGAAATACGACAAAGACCAAATCGTGGACTTCGATGCCTGCCTGCGGTACGGGACGAAATACATGGGCAATCTGAAGCATCTGCAAATCAATCTCTGGAAGATGGCGAGCGGCGATGAACTCAAGCTCTGTGCCAAGCATCTTTCCTCGTTGCTCAGGTCGAGGAGGGGTGCACTGGAGTCAGTTTTCTTCATGCAAAAGTCGAGCGGCACCAATATGCCTGGCGTGTCGAAAAATGGCGATCCAGTGTGGAAGGAACTCCACGGGCTGAAGCAGCTGCGCCTCGAATGCATGGAATTCGATGACGTTCAGTCCCTGCTTGCCACCATTCATCAGCAACGGGATACTTTGGAGGCGCTCTGTCTTTCGTATCTGAATATTGATTGGCGCGGATCAAAGTGCAGACGGACAATTGCACGCGCCGTTGGCTCGTGCAGGAGTCTAATGAAGATTGATTTGCAAGGCTGCGTGCTGATGGATATTGATTTGGAGATCATGCTCGAGGACTTGCCCAATCTCCGCATCCTTCTCCTGGCGCGGAACGACGATGGCAACCACGAATTTACGAACAAAACCTGCGCTTTGATAGCCCGGAAGTGTCCTGGCCTGCAAGAGCTTGATCTGGACCATCACAATCGCCTTACAGTGCGGGGAATCCGCAATATTTTCGAGGGTTGTGTCCATCTCAGATCATTCTGCACCACAACACGCAAATTGAACTGTACGGACATCCGAACCCTACTGGATATTGCTCCTCAGCTACTGCTACTTGCTTTCCACGAGAATGGCATTTCTGCTGGAGACCTGGACAAGATCATCGAGGCAACAGGTGGCAGGACTGTACTCAAGCTGAGCAATCGCGGTGGTCGTTCTGCTTATGACTCGGACAGCATATCAGCCGAGACGAGAGAGAATTACGAGTGTCAAAAGAGTTTACTCATTGATATTGGAGGGAGATGGAAAGACCCCGAGGTTGCAAACGAGTGGGCCGGTGTGTTGAAAGGATGACATAGACCATTTCTCGCAGCATTTTCTTGAATCGCACTTCCCGCATCCTGCACGCCAAACAATTTCTACACTAAAGATTAGCAATGATAAGCTAAATACCACACGAGCACCCCAGGGCAATCGGTTCGCTTTGTCGGTGGCGGTGGCAATCGAATAGAGGCCAGGCTGTCACGCCCGGCGGCCTGCCTCCTCACCTCCAGTCTCAAGTCTCAAAACGCTGTCAAATCACGTGACAACACACACGCGTGTACGTGACCTCCTCTCTCCTCTCCCTCCGCTCCTCCTCTCTCCTTCCCCCTACCCCTGCTCCGCCTCCTCCCCCTACTTCAGCTCGCCCTCTCGCTCATCCCGCGGCTTCTCCCCTCCATCCACGAGGCGGACCGCCAACTATTGGAGAACGCACTGGTGAGTCTGCGCTGGCGGTATCGGCGCCGGCGGGGCGTGATCTCTGGATTGGGGCATCAGCCGGGCAGTCGGGCGTGCACCAAAAGCGCACCTTGCGAAGAATTCTTCCCCGACCCTCCCCCACTTGTAGGAGCTTGGCCTGCCGTTCTAATTTCGAGAGCGCTGGTGTTTGTGAGGGTACGTCGTTTTTGGGTTTGTCGTTTTGGGGACAGCGGGGTGGAGCGGGGTGTCGTTTTTTGCTGCTACAATATATCATTCGCGACGCGTCATGAGCGAAGGAGCCCACGGAAGGCCTTGATCGTGTTGCCTGGAACCCAACGATCAGTTGATGGGGCTGCGTTTTGCCAGAGGTTCGCCTCCCAGCCTTTTATGGGCGCCATGCATGGTCAATCTGTTTTTGCTCGATCTAAAGTGTGCACATCTTGTGTCTCACTTTCCATCAATGTTATGCACACCTTTTTTGGCAGGAAATCATGGACGACGATCGGCTGCAAGCGTACGCCGATCAGGCGAGCACCATCGATATTGGAACCATCACGTCGCGCGCCAACGTGGAAACTCTTCAGCGACTCCGGGACAACGATCCCAAATTGACAAATTTGGCGGTGTGCCGTGAAAGGCGTCGAGGGCGGCGGGTGCTGGGAGGAGGAGGGAGGGACAGTGGTTTTGAATATTACTGTCCCTCGGACCCTGAGGACTTGGGGTTTGCAGGTACAGGAGCTTGGTGGGCGGGAGCTTTCATTGGAAACAACAAGAATTTACGCGAGCTGGTTGTGTACGGCTCTTCTTTCGCGGAGGCAAACAATTCCCTGCCGAAGTTCCTTGCCGGGGTCTCCCGCAACCAGTCTATTCGGGGAATTAGGTTGTGCGGAATTGACCTATCAAATGTCGACATTCTTCGGACCATGAACCTGTTCTTTGAGAACAACGCCAACCTACGTCGCGTGGATGTGACGAGATGCGATTTTGGAGGTGAGGGCGATCGACTCGTCTCGTCAATGCTACGGTGTTGTTGCCAATCCCTGGAAGAGTTCAAACTTGATGGCAATCTCGATGAAGGCGAGCGACCAACGCGCACCATCGCAGCCTTGAGGACGCGTACCCAACTGAAATATATTTTTCTGGATAATATGAACGTGGGAAGCAATGAATGCAGGACATTGGCTGCTCTTCCATGCTTCAACAACTTGCAAGAGCTCAATCTCATGGGCAACAACTTTGACGACGATGGAGTCGAGGCTCTGATGCGTGCTCTGGCAAGCGATAACAGATTGCGAACCTTGGATTTATCTTACAATCCACTCATCACCACGAGGGGCTTGCAGAGTATTGTGGGGATACTAGGACGCCCAACTACCAAACTGAGTGAGCTCTACCTTCTTTGGAATGGTGTCAATGACGAGGGTGCTGACATACTGGCTGGGGCATTGGCGAACAACCGGAAATTGACGACTCTGGGTCTTTTGGCGGATAGTGAAGATAATACAATTGCTCGTCGGCGCCTCATTGAGGCAAACGACAATCTCATCACTGCTCGAGGGTGGCAGGCCCTCGTCAATGCTCTCTGCAACACTTCGAGCTTGGAAGCGACGTACCGATCCAATCACTTCCTTCGGTGGCTTTCGGCATCTGAAAACAATCTGCCTAGCATCGGGGATGAAGATGGTGGCGCCGCTATCTTGTCTTCACTAGCATTCTCGTTGGAGACGAATCGAAGTGGGGCGAAGGAGGCAGCTCGTCGAAAGATCATCGAGCATCACCTTAGCAGCGATGAAGGCATGTGTCATTTCGCGGGTATGGATCGGGCCGTGTTGCCTCGTGTCCTCGCGTGGGTGCCGGATGACGAGCTGTCGCTAGATAGAGTCTATCGCCTTGTTCGCAATTTGCATTCAGATATGATTGGCTTCGTCCCTACTTCCGTGGAGGCACCAGCGGTGCGACGGAGCAAGAGGCAGAAGACGGGTGGTCACTGAATACTATTCGATGACAGCCTATTTCTCAGGATAAAGATTTAGCGTCATCAGCCACCTTCTGATGGTCCCGACGTATCCCTATCTAGGCGTAATAATGGGGCGTGCTCACGACGTCGTCCAGCGCCTCCAACTGCTCCTGCGTGAATTGCCGCTTGTGCGCATCCCAGTTGTCCGTGTGCGTGCGCTTGAACTCCCGGCACACCATCTTCACCACCTCGCGGACGCTCAGGGCTGCCCGCTGCTCGTACGAGTGCTTGGAGAGGACCGCGAGCGCCCGGGGCACGTACGGAGGGGTGTCGTACGGACTGCCCAGCACGACAGCCGCGAGGAAGGCCACCGAGGTTTGTTGCCGCGTGGCCCGCTGCTTCTCCTTCGACGCCGCGGCCTCCGCTTCCTCCGGGGAGAGCGTCTCCGCTGGCGCGCCCTTCTTTCGCTTCTTCTTCTTCAGCGATTTGTTGGCCATTGTGATGTACTTCGACACGAGTTCCTCCAGCGCCTCCTGCGGATACACGGCCAGGATGCCGGTGAGGGCGGACATGGCGGCCGTCGATACCTCGCGGCGATCGTCGTCCAACAGCGAAATTGCAATGGACAGTGTCGTGTCGGACTGCTCCTCTGTGAAGAGGAACTTGTGCGTTCCCTGGAACCAGCGAACGAAGTGCGCCACCGCCTGTCGAATTTGCCATTGGGATTCGTGCGCCGACATCTCTTTCAACACATCAAGTGATTGGGTGATGTGGTTCGAAACTCCGTAGCTTACAACGCAGGACGAGCTTATTTCTGCAAAAGCAATCGCCTTAGACTTCGACTTTGATAAACAACAGAGAGGAGCAAACACAAAGACGTACCGGCGATGGTGTAGCGATATCCCTTGACCAACTCAGCTTCCATTCCGCGATCTTCGGGCGAAGCTTCAGCCTGTTCGACGTTCTGCAGTGCGAGGAAGGCCGACGGGAGCAGGGGAATGATGAAGGCGGCGAAATCGTGGCGCACGTCGCCCCAGTGAATGCATAGGGCGACGAACTTTCGAGCCGTGCCCAACGCCCGGTATTTCTCCTGGAACGAATACTCGTCAGAATCGCGGATGCTGCTCAGTTTCTCGACGATTTTGACGCCCGGATCGTTGGTGTCGGCGCTTCCGGAGGTCCCTCGCACGAGCTTGCGATGGCACAAGGACAAGCGAAAGAGGCAACTCGCCACGTGGTCCCGGCACTTGTCGTACGGGTGGCCAATGGCATTCAACAAGCACGGCGTCAGGCGCTCGTTCACATACTGCCAAGCTGCACCAGCGTCTTCGGCGCCGGACGTCGCCTCACCACCACAATACCACGGAAGCTTGCACGCGGCGCCCAAATCGTCCTCGCTGTCCAGTTCAGCCAGCACTGCTTGGACGAACACGAGCCACTTCCCCTGCAGTGCAAAGCGATCGGCCATTGCCGACGACCCGGAAGCTCCACCAGTCGCTTCCTCCAGTGTCACGGAAGCCTCGTGCTGCCAGAGCGTCTCTTCCACCTTCGCCACGGAATACTGCAGCAGCGGAAGGAATCTTTGGGAGGGGAAGTGATGGATAGCATAGCGGCACGCGTCGAAAAACGCTCCAACAAGGTTCGTGGGCACTTTGGCAACGGCCTCGCCGAGGAACGGAAGGAGCACCTTCTCCCACAAGTCGTTCTGTTCTTCCTCCGTGTGGCTGTATTGAATCAGCGCCCGCGCAACGCCGCCGAATACTGATGGAATGAGGGAGGGGAGCAGGCGGTCAGGGCGACAATGATCACATGATGTGCACATGATATGCACATAATTGCAACTCACTCTCCGCTGCCGTGCACTGCTCATTCCGCTGGTCCTCGCTTGGAGGAGAAGCAACCAATTCTTTGGCCTGCTCTATCAGGAACCGCGACGTTGCCTTGGCCGTATCGTGACCAACCGCCAGCAGAATGCTCTCAATCAGCTGGGAATGCGCCAGCTTGAAGGTATGGCTCTTTGAAGAGATGCGGTTCATTGGGTACAGCCTTTTCGGCGCGAGGTTGGCAGTGGCATCACGAAGAATTTCTTCGATCCCTTGTGACCACTGCAGTGCCGTAGCACGAGGCAAACAGGAGTAAGGATCAAATAAGCAGTGAGTAGAGGGCACAGGAAAGGGCGAAGAAAGATGACAACAAGTCACGGGGCTCACCTGCGCAGAGTGTCCGCCACCGACACTGCTGTCTTCGCGATGGTCAAAGACGAGCGCGTTCCCAAAGGCTCGGCAGAACTTTTCGCTGGAAAACATAGAGCGCAACTTGGATAGGTCGGGCTGCTTCGCCTGGACTGCATCGCTGCTGCCCGATGTCTGGGATTCGTCCACCAGAGCCAGCGCGACAAGTCTTCCCAACAGTCCCAGAGAGACTCGAGCGAGCGGCTGCCCCGCCTCTTCCTCGATCAAAGTCGAGCAGGCTGTCCAGAGCTGGGATACAACTGCTGCATCACGTTTGTCAACAAACTGCAAGATGAACCAAGCTGCGACGAGACGATCCCTCCAATGCATCTCCTGAGTGTCTTCGTCCTCCGATGCGGAAGAAGCATCCTTGCCACTGCTGCTACCTCCCTCGCAGAGTATCCCAAGCAGAAACGTCAACGAAGCCTCGTGAGTCGCCTGTTCCCTCACCGGCAGCATGAACTGCTTGGACCGATACGAGAGGAAGATAGAATTGGTGTAGTGGATCACCTTCGGGACCTCCTCCGGCGGGAGCAGCTTCAACAGCCTCTGCGTTCCTGTCACCGTTTTCACGAGCTCGAGCCTCTTGTCGGCACTCCACAGGAACTGCTTCATCACTCGCGAGAGACCCATGAGCTTGAGCACGCCTTTGCACANTCTTGTCGGCACTCCACAGGAACTGCTTCATCACTCGCGAGAGACCCATGAGCTTGAGCACGCCTTTGCACACCTCGGCCAGCCGCGTGCGCTTCCCCTGATCATTGACATCGACGAGCCTTGCGCAACTAGGAATGCCAAACGTCTGCTCCTCGTCCTCGTCGTCCAACAAAATGGCGCGGCACAGTCGAGAGATGCGGTGCTTGGCAAGCCAGCCCATCCGGGCTAGGAAATGATCAGCGACTCCAAAGGCGTCCCCTCGAACGTTGACGTTTGGATGGCAAGAGAGGGCGAAAAGCGCGTCCGTCAGCGACTCATACACCTCCAGCGAGCTTTGTCCCGGGGCTCCATCGTAGGAAGGGTTATCTTCGCTGCGGAGGCGGTCAAGAAGCGTCTCCAAGGAGACATCCACTGAGAACATGCTGCCAGGCTTTTCAGAGGCGATTGAACCCCTCGCTTTGCGCAGTCGACGCAACACCTGCGACGTCGCACTATCTATCAATCCGATGTTGGCAAGGTGCACTCGATTCACAACGAGCGCCCTTGGCAGCGTCTTGCCCGAGTCCTCGCCGTCCTTATACCAGGAATTGCCGACNTCGATTCACAACGAGCGCCCTTGGCAGCGTCTTGCCCGAGTCCTCGCCGTCCTTATACCAGGAATTGCCGACGCGAAGATTGAACCGGCTCAGAACCGCAGTGGTGAAATCCGTGGCAGTAGTCGAAACGTAATCCGTGAGCAGCTCCTTCTGCCCCTGCCAGATCAACGTCTTGCTCGCCGCATCGGACTGCTCTCCCCGATGGGAGAGGATCAGGTCGGCCAGCTGGAGGACCTCGCTGCATATCTTTGTGTCAGCCCCGATGGAGCTGGTGGCTGTATTGTTCGCCGTATCCATGATGTCGAGCAAATTCAAGCAGATTTGGCGCCGCAGTCCGCGCAGCACACTTTGATTCTCGCCCGACGAGGTCAGGAGCAGCTTGGCTGTGGCCACCTCCCGTGGACAGAACATCTCCTCGTCGCTCTCGGCACGGGCAACAATAGTCGCCGGATCCTGATCCAAGAGGAGGCCGCCGCAGCCCCTCACCGCGTATCGCAAAACGCGCAGGCAGTGCCGCCACTTCTGAAGATCAACCTTCGCATCTGGGCTGGAAGCAACCAAGGTGACCATCTCCCTCCAGCGAGAGAGGGCAAATTGCGAGAGCAAGCTGACTGTGAAGTCGAGCTGTTCGCCACTGGGAACGTGCCACCATATCCGATTGCCACTCAGCGAGGACGATCGCCCCAGGACTGCTCCGTCCAGGCTTTGCTTTTGCAACGGATGAAGGCAACCTCCGATGGGATATTCCTCGCACTGCGACGACAACGTATGCCTGAGCAGCTTGCACCCACTCTTGAAGATCGTGCGGTCCGACTTCGACAGCGCCAACGCAATGGCGGAGACGATGGAATCACGATGGCGCAAGACCGACGAGCCGGCGTAGCGCACCGCCCCGGCCAGGCAGCGCAGACGGTAGATGACGCACTTGTCGGATTTGTGTGCGAGGTCGTCGAGCAGCACCGGCAGGAGGGCATCCAGCCCAGGACTTTTGTCCCCGGTCGATTCCTCAACACCAAATCTCGTCGCACACGCCGCCTGGCACAGTAGGCTGGCATCTTTCACCGCAAACGGCAGCGTCTCCTCCTCCAGAAACGTCGCCACGCTCCTCAAAGCGGCTTCGTGCGTCGCATCGTCCATAGCTGCGAAGACGTAAACGAGCGTTTCTTTGAGTATCCTGCTGAAGTTCTTCGTCATGGCCACGTCCATCTGCATAACGAGCACATCACGTGAGCAAAACAACGAACAAGCTAGAATCGCATGAGAATTGCAAAGCGCAACGCACCGAGGTGTGCCCGGACACGCGCCCCTTGCCCATCTTCTCGGCCTCTCCGGCCGCGCGCAGAAGCTCGTAGATGCGATCAAGGAACATTAGAGCCCAATCCGAAATGCACGCCATGGCCTCGGGGAGCAGGTTGGGGTCCTCACTGTTCATGGCGGCGTCAGTGTGTTGTTGCAGTGACAGGATCGACGTCGAAGGGAGGGCACCGATGGCAGCTTTGTAGGCGTCCGTCTCCGCGAGACCGTACCGCGTTTCCATCATGTCTTTGCAAATCGACATGGAAGAAGCATCATTACCATTGGACGCAACCGCCGACGCCTCTTCATCACCAGGCAAGGCAATCCCTCCACCCACCGGCAGCCACATGCACAAATTGCGATAAAAGATCAGCGTCCGCAGGCTCTTGTTTTGGTCGTTCCCATCGATGCCCGCCAACGTCAGGCGCAGCACGTCCGGAAGACGGCGGAGCACGATCCCCGGCGCCCTCCGCAGCGCCGGCTGCAGCAGCCGCGTCAAGGCCGAGAGGGCCGCAGGCGCCTGGTGCGAGAGGGTGACGGCGCTGGCGCCCAGGGCTTCCAGCGTAAAGTCGATCAAGGGAGGCGCGACGCGGCCCGGATCCACCGAGGCGAGGTAGGAGAGGGCCGTCTCTCCGGCGTGCGTGACGGTGCCATTCTTGCCGTACAGCGCCTACGGAAAGAAAAGTGAGCCGACTTCATTTGGTGGCATCGGATCAAGTCAACAGGACACATTCGTTCTCACCTGCTGGCACAGCGGAAGCAGCACGTCCAACAGCGCCACCACGTCCGCCTCCCCCAGATCCATGCCCGTCACCCACGGCTCCTCCGCTTCCAATCTTTCCACCATATCCGGCCGATCCCTCCGTAGCATCCTCATCGCCGCCATTTTCCCAACACGGGCCGCGAGCTCGTACGAAAGGTAATAGAGGAAGGCGCCCAGCGACAGCGTCCACCCCCCGACGTTCGAGGGATGGTAATACGGCGCCACCGACCGGAAGAAGCGCAGGATATCGGCCGTGCCCTCCGACACTCCGCCCGCTCCAACGTCCCCGTGGCCGGCGCAGAACATGACAAGCTTGGCGAGGCGGCCATAAAAGTCCATGCCCCCTTCGTACCGATCCTCCACGCCGACGAACGCCTTCAGCCGCGCGGGGAACCACCGTCGATTGGGCGCCTTGGCCGTCGGGAAGGATTTGTCGGCGCTCATTCCGCCGACCGGGAGCTGAAACCAGTACCCGCACGACGTCAAAAGGTGTTGGCGCATTGCAGTGAGCCACACGGGATGGTAGGCCGAGGTGGGCGGGAGGTACTTGCGGGCGCGGGAGAGGAGGGTCATCCACTGTGGAGCGAAAGTGCGTTGCATTTGTCAGAAACACAAGTGAATTGCAGTATCATTCATTCATACAAGCACATCAAGTAACTTCACGCACCAAGTGGTCCGCCTCCGGGCACCGATCGACGTTGCCCCGCCAGCAGTCCATCCACACCGGCAACACCTCCTCGTAGTACGCCCCCGAGCACTTCGAGGGATGCAGCAGGTACAGAACGATGAGCGCCCGAAAGCTCGCGTGCGAGTGGGTGCAGTGCACCAAATCGTGTTGGAGCGTCCGCCACAACTGCCGCGCCGTCGCATCTCCGTCCTGGTGGAAGAAGCCCCGGCACGCGCGGATCAGTTGCACCGTCTTTTTCAATGTGGCCCGCTTGATCCCATTGGCTTCCATCGGTGGGTGGTCGGAGCTGTGCTCGTCCAGATAGGGGGCCGTGCGAAGGAGCATCCGGAGCAGCGATCGGTGCGAGAGGAGCAAGCGCAGTTGCGGATTGTCTTTGCCGCCCTCATTGTTTTCGTCCAAAAAGACGGCCGCGTTGCCCATCCCCCGCAGTCCGTCCTTCTTCTCCAACAAAACCATCGCCACGTTCAGCAGGGATTGCCGCGCCGGAACAGGAAGGGCAAAGGGCCGGGCCACCTCCGCGTCGCTGGGGAGCAGCGTCGCCTCTGCAGCCTCGTCGCGGAGGCGGGTGGCGTCTGTGCTCACTTCGTTGTTTAGGAGGAGGCAGCCCACAGTGTCGAAGTGGATTGTCACGGCCGCCTTTGCCTCCTCTGCATCGCTGTCGATGGCCATGGCCTCCACCTCCCCCACCAAACCTCCCCTCCCTTCCCCAATACTGACCGTGGCGCACAGCAGCTGCAACACCTTCAGCAGCATCATTCCCACCTCCTCTCTCGTAAACACGGCGAACAATTTGGCGTCCATGGCGGCGAGGGAGGAGAGCAGGGAGTGGATCCGGGCGCAGCGGTGCGACAGCCGTTGCTGTTTGTCGAACCGGTCCAATGGTCGATTTACGGTTGAGTTGTTTGGTGTTTGCAGTGTGGAAGAGATGAAAGGTGAGACAATACAGAGCCACCATTGCAAAAAGTGGAATGCGATTGGACACCAACACTCACCAGCGGGGAGGCATCGTCCCCGAAGTCGTCTCCCACGGCGCCCGCCGCGTCTCCGACAACGTCCGCAACACCCTCCACACCCGCATCGTCTCCACCGGCCCCGCCCACAGCGCCTCCCTCCAGAAAGAAGTCCTCCCGCAGCTCCAATCCGTCGACCAATTTCCAGATCACGCGGGACAGTTTGTGGGCGGCGACGGTGGCGTAGGGAAGGCCGCTGCGACGAGGAACCGATGTGCATGTTTGCAAAACGCGTTTGCAATGGCGAGACGAGGTGAGTGTGCAAGGCGGGTAGTTTGCACAAATAAATGAGTCGACACATCGACACACAATTGCGTAATAAATGCCATTGCAATTGAACAGCCTGCCACATGCAAGAAAGGTGCAATCAGCCGCCCTGCCCCCTCTCCGCGCAATCAAAACTCACCCGGGCGTCTTGTGGTGGTCCGGCAGCTGCAAATGAAAGGGATGGGGCGCGAGGCTGCCGCCGCCGTAGATTTCGTCCAGGCTGCCGCCGCCGTTGCTGGCAGTGGCGTCGTCCATCCTTACGGGCTTCTTTTCGTCGCGGTGTTGTCGTCTAGAAGAACAGTTAAGTGTATTGGGTGAGAGATGTTGAGGTGACGTTGTAACTTTTGCATCAGCAATTTTGCATCAACAATAATTTTGCGCAACAACGCAAAAATGCTTTGCATAGGTACAAACAAAGCCCACCGCGTGCACTCACCGCTCCTCCCTGCCGCCGCCCTCGGTCCTTTGGAGCTAGTGCGCCGCCGGCTTGGTCGTCGGTCTCTCGCTCGGCTGAGATAGCAAGGTTCGGTGAAGAAGTGAAAATCGAGGACCCTCGAACGCCGCCGAAGTAGCACTAGGCAAATACTTTTCAACTAAGATCAACTAAGATAAACATTAATTTTATAATATCTCTTATCTTACTATTTAAAGTAATAATTGAGTATTTAGCCATTTGCTAACCCTAAACCCGAGGGCACAGCCATCCAGGGCGGTCAACAACACAAGCAGGCGCGGGCGCCGCGCGGGGCGAGGAGACCGCGGCCATCGCCGACAAATGCATCGGCAGA